>WYDF02094229.1:0-10808 GCA_009867245.2 Adranes taylori | reverse complement strand
CGACATAGGCACAGATATGCTGGAAAAAGTGGACAGAAATTTCAAATTCCGGCTATCTCAGTGCGTTGACGAGGACGATGGCTACCATCGAGATGTCGTTTTTAAAACACATTAAAATAAAACTTTAAATGTACCCCTGTACACAAAAAAATATAATTAAATCGATATTGCCAATACTTTCTGATTATTTTTTAAAATAAGGAAGTTACCACGCCCCACCCTGTATTTGCGGACCACTAATCTTTTTGAAGATTAGATATATTAGCACACACTAAACTGAGCGTTGTGTGCAATTAACCAGGACCCCCACTTGACAATATACATGTGTTTCTTTAGTTTTGTAAATTTTGCGACCCCTTTCCTTCCCGAAAACGTCATCACGATTTTTTTTAGAAATTTTTGTGTCGGAAGTATATTTAATGGTTAGATGGCCAGATGCTTAAAAAAACGGACAATTTAATTTTGGTGTATAGTATTAGTCTGACTAGGCGACCCTTTTATAAATCTGCAAGCATGTTATTTTTAAATGGCTTTGGAGAAAAAACATTTATCATGCCATTAGAATATTATGAAAAATAAAATGCATAATATTTAACGAAAAATATTTCTTAAAACAAAGTACTCAAATAATAGTAAAGTAAATGCTTAAAAGTGAAAACATAAAATAAAAGAGTTACCTAATCAGATTAGTTAGAATACTCAGCATTAGTCTCATCTCAATTATATTATTCTCTTCGAAATCCTCAATCATATTTTCCCAAAAGTAGCATCTTCAGTGGATATGCAATTTTTTTTTAAATCTAAGTCAAATTGGAAATTTGATTCCAGGTTTGTAGGAATGAAGTCGAGTTTTCTCATTACATTTTTCACAAGCCTCGTCAGATCGACCTTTGAATGTAACCAGAAGCAACACACTTCTATTTTTACTCAATCTAACTTGTCATACCCAAACTGTTTCAATTCAATCAACACCAAGAATTGCATTCATCCACCACTTTTCCTGAACTGTCAAAATAATTCCATTTGTTAAATTTTCTTTAGGCATGTTTTTCCTTTTCAAAATAATATAAGGTGGAAGTTTTGTGCCATATGCTGAAATAGGTAGAATTATTGTTGCTCTTGATTTTTCATTCTTTGTAGTTTTAATTAAAATTGATGTAAGCCTTCTCTTAATAACTCTGTCATGCTGGTTGAAGGCACTGGTTCAATTGCAGGCAATGTATTGATATAGGCTGCTGAAAGCAGATTGGGAATATTTTCTTTAGAAATAACTTGCTCAACGTCCGTCATAAATCTTGGTAAAAAACTATGTGAGGAAAGATTTCGGGGTTGAAGGGATACATTTCTATGCATTTGAACACGTTTTGTACTATCAAGGTTAGCTGCTCTGCTAAATATTTCGCCCACAAATGAACAATTTTCAACAAGAACTTATTAATCCGCCCACAAATTTCAACAAGAACTTATTACCTAAAGTCATGAAACTACTACTGTCATCCCTATATGGTGTGTTAGTTGACAAATTAAGGACAATATCTTGTTTGGAAGAGTTTGTTTTAAGAGAGAAATTTTCTTTCGGAATAATTGTTGAACGTTAAAGGATGTACATTCAACGTTGATTGAACAAAATATTTGACTTGTGGTGTTGGTAAGACATTGGTTAAGTAACTGTTCGCATTTAAAAAGGATAAATCGAAATGATTAAAAGAGTCGTCAACTCTTTATGTCAACATGGTCAGGAGACATTGTTGTTGGCATGGAAATATCATCTGACGATGCTAACTTATTTGTTGAAATTGAATCTGAGATAATAGATGGTACTTCGTTGACCGAAGATTGATAAAAATTGTGAGTAAGACTGGATTGCAAACACCCATCACTTTGTGACTCTGGTGGAATAGATTGAAAAATTGTTTCTGAGTTTATTCTAGGTGACCCAAATTGGGTTAAATCTTCTTCAATGAGAAAATGATTATTAACACTCAACTATATACATTGTTTGCTTTTTGAAATCTGCGACATTGTCAATGTAACAATTTATTCCAATTATATGTGTCACGTTTCTTTTTGGAGAGACAGTTGCTCCACAACGTGACATTGGTAAGAGGAGACATTTTGATATGGGGTAACGTAGCGATCCCCTCTAAATCTTAAGGTACCGTATCGTACAATGCTTAGAATACTTAGAAAATGCAATTCACTTTAATATTTACTTTAATTTATCTACTAAATAATACAGTTATAGTTTCTATCGGATCAAAATACGTGAAGCTATGATCCCTCTAGTTTATCAACACTGAATAAACTAGACTCTGGTAGGGTTGCGAGTCAACATGTCTCACGTACAACATGTCTCTCATAGACAGGGCTGTTAAAATAAAAGAGCTGTCTAAACTTAATAAAATGTGTTGATAATGTAGGAAATGCATGCATGCCAATGAAATAAATATTCGTACATTTGTATAAATAATGCCATACTAGATTAATAAAATAAAACGTTAGTCATGCTTCATTATGACGTGCTAAGCAATTAATCAAAATGGCGTTTCATAATTCTCAAATCTGATTAATTCAACTCATAATTTCTGTTGATCCTCTCCTCATAAACTAATTTTATAATTATGCACAGTTACCTTGGTAATTCATTTTTATTTATTAAAATTTTATTCAATAAATAAACTTGTTGCTTGCCGATTTAATTTAATGGAAGACTTCATATACGAAATAATTATTTAATTTATTACCGACTACTGCATACTGCGAGACCTCATGTCTAATTTTCGATACTAAATTCCGATACATCCAATAATAAATTCAGCACTTTAATTTAATCATAATTTTATTAAGTATTAATTATAATTTAATCTGAATTAATTCATGGATGTATGTTCAAAATTCAAAGTGACAAGGTTTTGCCTGTTAACCACAAACATCCGTTTGTATGGGCTCTATGTAGCTTGTTAAACCTTTTGCGGCTAGCTAATTTTCGTACTATCGTTACGTTGAAATCTCTCACTACGTTTCCCGTTCCTATGGTAAATTGCATTCTTATAATGTATTCCACATGGTCACCTCTCACCATATTTTAGTAATTACTTTCGGTCATGATTATTGTAACTCAAATCAGATATGAAATCTTTACAAATACTGATGCACCACACTCAGGGCGCTTCACCTGTTATTGATCTATTACCAACTAAATTGATTTAATGACATATACATTGAAATAGAGCGCTGGACTATCGCTTGCTTATGATCAATTATCGATGTCCCCTCTCTGCTACACATAATTAGTATAATTTACGTCATCGCTTTGTTTTTGTCCGACGGAAGGATTTTTTCCGACGGCAGAGCCATATGTTTCTATACTGAAATTCTAATTTAAGTAACCTATTTTTAAAAGTCTTTAAATTATACTTTACTTCATGAATAGAAGTTTAAATGAAACTCTACTGGTTAACTACCATTTGCCCTTCTTGTAAGTCATGTATATAGCACACAACATGCTTATATAATAATATCATTCTTCCTTTTGCAAAATCTAGCCATCCCGAATTATTTACATAATTTAGAAGTATCAAATGCATAAACTTTCTATCATCGAAATAAATTAGAACGAGGACAATTTGTCTCGTTACAATATTGTATACCATAATGTTTCCTAATTTTTACAGGTGTTCAATGTCAACCTAATGGACTCGATGACAATAAAGAAAATCAAACAGAAACATATTCAGCAGCTAAACAAAATACAGTTAAAAATACTACACTCGTAACGGAAAATATTTTATTTGAGACGCGCACAACCCTCTATGACTATACGAAAATAGATAACTCTTTAAATATAAATTTAACTGCAGAAGGATACGAACAACATAAAATTAATTTTTTAAATAAATCAAGTCAGTCATCGAAAGCCCTTTTTACGGGTACTATAAACTCACTGGAAGATGAAGTAAATGTGGAAATGAATGAAGAGGACGAAAGTAATATAGGGTTATCAAATTTATCTGACATTACTGAATTTATTATTCTTGAAGAGACTACTGAAACCATATTACCCAATTTAGATGGATTTTCTGCAGAATATGTCACCTATTTGATGAATAATAATAATAATATTTCTGAAGAAGCAAAAATAGGTATAGATATCCTTCAAAAATGGATGAGTGAAAAAGATAGTACCATAACAAAATCACTAACTGAAAAAGAACCTGAAAATTTGAGTTCAAATGAATCTGTTGAAGGCAGTGGATATTTTGATAATAAGTTAATTGTTCCCATGAGACAAATAGGAAACAACCTGCAAATTATTGAAAATGAAAATAAAATTAAGGAAATTACAACAGTTATAAATTCAGAAACGACTATAGCTTTTACTGAAAGTACTGCATTTAATGATGCAATTAATTCAGAATCTTATACAGAATTGAATGTACCAGAATTGATTGATGGGAGTCAAATTACGGAAGCGGAATCCAATGTAAAAATAAATAAAGTGGAAACTAATAAACAATCTACATTACTGTGTGATGATTTTAATATTAAAGTAAATCACAGTAACAATATAGATTCACATATCACCGATAGACTAATTTCAGTATTCACAGAATCGAGCGAAGATGCTGAAGTCACAGCTTTCAATGCAGATAAACGTAACTATAGTGATGATATGCAAATAATGTCAAGTACTAATCAGACAGATGAAGAACGTATATGGAATGAAATTGTTTCGCGATTTTGTGTAAATGGAAATTTGAGTACACCTCCATATTCAATACGTTATTCCATGGTTTTAGGATTTAAAATACATGTAAGTATTTGATATAAGTGATTTATTCATAGGCATAGCTATAAAATTTCGGAGGGGTTTGGTATAGTTAGTTACGTAAACAAATATATTAAGTTTTTAAACAATGCGATTTAATTCTTGCGTTTAACTTTGGGGAAATTATTACTCCCCAACGTGACGGGTGAAAGGGAATCTTTTGTATGGGCTGCGTAGCGATTCTCTCCTGTCCTAGGTGCCATTTCGTACAATAACTAGAAAAGACGATTTACTTTAGTATCCACGTTAATTTACTTATTAAAGAATAAAGTTATAATGTTCTGAAGTTAGAATTATTGAAACTATCAGTTATGAAGTTATAATCCGCCAGTCTCCCAACACTATTTAAAATAAAGCACTTTGCAGTTGCTAACTTAGTACGTACAGTTTCATATTTAATCATAAATTTATTTAGACAGGTAATGGTAGTGCACAACCCTTAACAATCACAAATCGTCGTATTTAGGTCAGTTTGATAAAATGGAAGGAAAGTATAAACTTAATAAAATATATTGTGGCTATTCTCAGAAATATGTACAAATAAAATAAATATTCGAGCATTGACAATAAATAATTAACGCCCCCCCCCCCATTAAATAATAAAATAAATTAGTACTTATGTTCCATTAATGCGTGAAAATCAAATATTTAAAATGGCGTTAAGTTTCGTCAAACTGGCTCCCAAATTAATTATAAAATTATTTTACTTACAATCTCTAAAGTTGCATCATCACAAACTTATTTTTGAAAACCACGCACAGACATCTTTTTAATTCATTTTAATTTACCTCAATAAATAAACTCCTTAACTAATATTTTAATTTACTCTACTCAAATATCATACATTACTATGCTCCATAATTAACTTATTTAACGTTTCAATTTCTTCATGATTAAACTCGAAATAAATTATGATTTAATTTAATTTAATTTAATTCATAATTTTATTTTAACAACTCTAACCGACAAGGGTCTAGCTTTTTACCTCAAAATTGGCTCTCCGTGCGACGTGTGGAATAAGAAAAGGTGCTGATAACAGCTATAACTATATTAGAAACACGTGTCCACCTTGCCTGAATTTGCACAACTAATTATTATAATCTTCTTTTCATCACAACTTTCGAAATTAACACCTACTTACTTAAAATTCATCTCACCGCGTAAAGGTAAATACTAGTTATATTCTTCATTGGCATATCATTGGTTAGTACGTACTCTAATATTAGAGATGAACCACATATGTTAAGGTGTTGAGCTTTATTTGTTAAAGTCCACTTTTTTATTAAGACCACAGTAGAAACAACTTTGGCCATCTTAGAAGGGTCCGATGCTTCTCAGAAAAAAAAAACCCAATGCAAGTATTATACGAGGTGAACTTTGATTGTTAAAGTCCTTTACTTCATTTGTAAATACATTAATGGTTTATCTCAATTTGTTAAAGGTGTTAATTCGTCCAAACGCATAACACATAGCTGCTACAATATATTACACCATATGTGTATACAGCGTATAATTCAAAATATAGCATCTTAATATATGCAAACTTACATACAATCAACGTTTAAATAGAAGATTGTCAAAATTATTTGTATAGGCATTCATAGCGTAACGGTTGAGCGTAGTTCGATCAGACCTTACGCCTATATTTGGAATAAGAACAGGTCTTGATAACAGCTATAACCTATGCTAGAAACACGTGTCCAGCATGCCTCAATTTTTACCACTAATTCTTATAATCTTCTTTACAGCACAATTTTCGAAATTAACACCTACTTACTTTAATCTAGTTTATCTAACGTTTATTTCTTTGGAATTATTTGTTTGTGAGATAGACTTTTACTAATATAATTGATTTATTTGAAGATTTTGAGGATGTTTTAGATATTGTTAATTTTGTAAATGGAGCTAGACGACCTTATCAAACACGTAATAGATATAGAACAAAAGATAATTTTAGTAAATTTGATGATATTGAATTTATACGTCGGTATAGAATATCCACTAGCATTATAATTTCCTCGTTAGAGAAATTTGTAGATCTATCTCTTGTCTTTCCTTTCATTTTCTCTAAAATATAACAAGCAGGTTATGTAAAATATAAACACCTACAAAAATGTACGTAGAAAAATGTGGACTAAATAATGTTGCAGCATAATATATTTTATTTGGTGACTTATATAAATCATAACTTACCTTTAATTGTAATGGTATGAAATTTCGTTCAATAACGCGGTTGACTTTTAAGGTTAAGAAATAACGGCGCTTTAAATACAGTCAAGCATAAACAATGTGTTATTATTTTCTATCATACGATTCGATTATATTTTTTATCTCTTTCTAAAGTTCCACAAATATACTACCATTGTAAAAACATTTCATTTTTTCAAGTAACTAATCTAGCCATTATGAAAAAAATCGTAAATGTCTCATATAATTTTAATTGACAAGAAACTAACAAAGACTGTACTGGGAGATGAATAAACCGGGCCTTAATGTTTTAGATATGAATTGAGAAATAATAATAATAATGATTCTCTGCTTTGACTATACACAAACATGTATTTCTATAATCAGAAGAGACTTTTATCTTTACAGTAATAAGCATTGTTACAGTGCTCCTTTCAGGGCATCAGACTATGCCAGCCAAGAATGCATTTTAAACGTCAAATTTTGTTTACCGGAAACAGGAAACTTAAAATCTTTGTCTGGGATTGAAATACAAATCTTTCTTATATACCCCACAGACAAAACTGGCATTTGAAGTTTCTTTATCTTCACCAGTGAACGAATTTTCAGGACTTAGGCAAGGTTAGTGGATGGAAAAGCTGGCAGATGGAAACAAAACAACTCCACGTGATTCGCTTCTTGTTTTTAAAACCCAAACATGAGTAAAACCCATTTTGAAAAACCAATGGGAGGGGGGTCCAAACCCCCTAACTCCTCCCTTACATGCGCCCATGTGTTTATAAATAAACTGTGCTATTCACGCCAAAAGAAACAAATATTAATGACATTCAACTTTAAAGCATTTAATGTTTCTAATTTAATTTAAACTCACAATACTTGAATACTTGAATACAAATTTAAATGTCTATAATTGTTATGATCACAACGATATTATAAACTATTTCTTTCCTTTCAGAATGTTTCAGAAACAAATCAAATAAAACTAGAAAAAGAAGTATTATTTGAAGAAATTGATTCTATCCAAAATACACATTTCAAATTGAAGTGGGAACGAGAAGACGGCATTAATTTCAATGGTACTCTGAATCTGGTATTTTCTGTACGTAAAACTGAACAGAAAACAATTTTCCATTTAAAATTTTTGTTATTACACGCTTGGTTTAGAAGTATGCATTTCCCTTTAATTTTAAATACTGAATATACTAATGTATTTATGTTTTCAGGATCTGTGTATAATATGAAATCAAATATGGATATATCGATCAATGTTGACAAAATCATTGTATTGTGGTTATCAAAAGATATCATGATAGTTATAAGATGTATGGATTTAAAAATAATGCCACATATATTAGGTAGGTATATTTTATTATACCTCAGTAATCTCAATATTGCCCTATATATTTTTATTAGACCTACAGGTAATCCTCCTATAACTAGGTACCTACAATATACCGTGAAATCGTCTTATACGAGTTTCACATGGAACGCGTTCCGAGATGCGTTCCAAAAATTTATTAAAACAAAATATAAACATAAAACAAGAAATTCCCAGAAATTTTAGAAGTTGTAATATTCCCCAAATCCCATTTTTGATTTTCTAGTAGTTCAAGCAAGCTTACTACTGACTAAAGCCATATCTTCTTCACATGCATTTAAGGTTGTTGTTTTTAGTTCTTTTACTGAAAACGGTATGATCTACGTTTTAAAGGTATAAATAATACCTTGATCAACGAAATAGTATTCGGTGGTAATTATGACGTTGTGATGACTTAAATTCTGTAAGTGATCTAGAGCGTATCTACTAGTAATAGCACCTTGAAGTTAAATTTTTTTGTAGCTTTAAATAATTTGCAACCTCCGGCACAAAACAAGTTAAAAACAAGTCTTTAAATAAATCTCCGGTCACCCAAACTTTCGGATTTGATCTCCAATGTGCTGATAAGGTGTTTTTATTTACGCATTTAAGCGGATCTATCATGGGAATTTAAAAATCTATAAATTAGCAAGGAATTTGTTTTTACGTCCCCCAACGCATTGCTGCACAAAAGTAACATTATGCTATCTTTAGATTCCTTAAAATCGGGTGCATTTTCTTTTGATACAAAACTTCTCTTAGAATTTTATTTGCACCAAAACCCACTCTCATCGGCATTAAACACGTGATGTGGTGTATATTCTTCCTCTTCAATGATCCTTTCATGGTTAGTCAACGCGGATCCTCCTTGAATTCTTACGCTGTGAATTGCAGAACATTTTTTAAAGTTCTCATACCATCTCCTACTTCACAAAAAGTCTGGGTTTACAGGAGGAGATTCTCCACTTGCTTTAAGGTGTTTGTAAATTTGGAAAGCCTTTTCTCTAATAATATCATCGCCCAATGGAGTCCTTTTTCTACAAAAATCTTCAATCCAAATGCTGAATGCCTTCTCCATCTTCTACATAATTGCGCACGGCAACGAGCTGCATATTTTACTGATATCAAAGATCCTGCGGTAACTTCCTTTCATTTTTTTAATGGTTCCAACTGTTGCCTCAATTTAAATTTAGACTTTTTGCAATGTCAGATGCCCTTTTAAGAAACAATGCTAAATTTGTAGTATTATCTCCAAAGAAATAAAATTTTATTTTAAAAGTTGTTTTCTTACTTTCAGGCATAGTTTAGGAGTAAAAACGACAAAGCTAATCAGTAACACATACACAAAAGTTAAAAAAAAAATTCTTCTAAAATCACAATTACGCAATTTATGCAATCCACCAACTGAACGCTTGGAACACAAGATTCATACTGTGTAAATGATTGGAACGTCCCAATTTCAAAAAATCATAAAGTGTACATAAAGTATGTGGTTATTGTGCACTGCACACTAACATAGTAACTTAATTTTGTAAATGTTTGGAATAAAAATTGTATTAGCGAAGTATGTTTGCATGCATACATGCATAGTGTTATAAGAGGGTTTCCGCATTTGCATTAACGTGTCAAAATGAAACCGTGTGGTAGGTTGCCGTGCTATACGTGGGTTTCCGTAATTTTCATTAACGTATAAGAGTGAAACCGTGTTGTAGGATACCCTGTTATACGAGTTACCTATATTTATAAATGTGGTGAAAGAGGTAATTTAGCGAATTATCGAGAAGTGTGTAATCAATTTTCGATTCCTAAATTACAGGATACTTTAGTTTGAGAGTATCTGGCAAGTGCTTGTGAACAAATTATTATCGAAGAACGGTATGGATTCTGTAAGGGAAAATCAACTATGTCGGACATTCTAATATACTAGTCTTACATTTTAGACGCTTTTGAAAATGGGAATCAAGTAGCTTCAATTTATACTGATTTCTCTAAAGTGTTCGAAGTCATTAATCATATGTTATTCCTACATATGTTGAACAATACAATAGGTTTTAGTAAAATCGATTGATGTTCTTTCTGGAGTGCCTTAGGAATTTCATTCTGCACTAATTCTATTCAACCTATTCAATGATTTAAAATCATGGCTCAATTGCAAGTTTCTGATGTTTGTGGACGATGTAAAAATTTTCTCATCCAAATAAAAAAAAAATACTTATATTCATGATTTATACAAAAAAAAATTCAAAATTTGACAACTTAAAAAATATTTTATAAAAATTTTAAATTTTTTAAATCTACAAAATCTTTATAAATATTAGAAAAAATTCTTTTTAATATCCACCCTCGTGAAAAAAAACTTTCGTGAAAGAATTTTCTTTATGTACATAAAAAAATTAAACTTTTTTTGCATGTTTCAAGTCCAAAACGAATTTTCTT
>WYDF02094218.1:0-10808 GCA_009867245.2 Adranes taylori | reverse complement strand
AAATCGACGTTGAAGTCTCCACCAATTATAAAGTAGCTCTTTTCCCCTATCAGAATCTCAAGCAGAGAATCCAATTTTTGCATAAAGACGTAGAAGTGATATGTATGGATTTTGTTGGTTGGTAGAGATTGTTATAGATAGTAAAGGTTTCTATAGTATTAAGTTGGTAGAAAATTTGCTTCTCATTTTCAATTAAACATTTGGCAAGCAGAAGGGGATCACTTATGTGATCCGAATTTCTCCGAACGAGGCTGCAATAGAACGCGACTTTAAAGTCATATTTGTTATTATGTTGAGAAGCATGGAAGGACAGATCCAGACCCAATGAGAAGCTCTTCCCGGCTCATTGTTTTCAAATTAATAATATTTGTGCTAAACGGGATTGCGCATTGCCCACCAACTTTGGGGACATTCTTATGTACATCTCGATCAATATGAACAGTCATAACTAGTACTACTAAAGTCCTACATTAGTAGCAATACTTCTTTCTGCAGCGAGTTCCTTATACAAATTGACCAAAAGCTTGGCAAACTTCCCAAGTACCACAGTTAGTAGGTCTTCTGACTACTGATGAATAACATTGCTCTTTGTTTGCTGGCTTCGTACATCCTCGCGAAAAGAAGCTATTCATTGAATGCTTACTCTATAGTTTATTTATTTAAAGAAGAACAAACAAAATTATATATACTATTAACTTCCGCATTTTTGTAATTCTTATACTATTCTATTATTATAAATGAGTAACGTGACAACCCAGGGATCAAGGTAAAAAGCAAGTCCTCGTAGATACGTTGTGCACAAATATCATCATCCACGAGTAAATTGTTACAAATAATGAATCTGTTCATATAAAAATAAATAAGCCCTGTACTACCCGTCTGAGCATCTGTACTTCCCGTTCGCAGAAGATTTGTGCGATACCTACCGTATTTGCCCGAATATAACGCGACACCGAAATCTGTCATAAAAATATTAGAATAAAAAATAAGCCGAATTTAATGTGATCCATTCATTTCTCATAGAAGAATGCAAAGAATAACACAGCTTACATTCACGTCAATCAAATTAGGTAAGTAATGTAAAACAAAATTAATATTATATAAGTAACAAGATACCTAACCCAAGTGAAATAAAAATGAAAAAGGAAATGTTTATTCAGAATCTGAACTGTTTTTAGAATTAGAACTCTTTGCTGTCGCATATGTATCAGGGGTATGCTCGTTCACGCTTTCAGCCTCCCACTAAATGTCATCTTCATGCCCCTCATAAATTATTGGCAATGCAGCACTTCTTGAAACCTTTAACTATTGATTCAGGTTTGATCTGCTGCCAGGCAGTCAAAACCTATTCAAAGACCACCCAAAGCCTGCGATGATCATAGGATAATACGCTTAATGAGCCACACTTTAAAGATGTTTCTTAAAATTATTCAAGCAAGGATTTACGCAAAATGTGAGGAGAAAATGGGTTACATTCAGTTTGGTTTTAGAAATGGCTTTGATACTCGTCAGGCACTTTTCAGTATGCAGGTATTAGCACAGCGTTATCGCGATGTGAATGTTGACGTCTTTGCTTGTTTCATTGACTATGAGAAGGCGTTTGACATGGTGCAACATGACAAATTAATCCAAATCTTATTAAAATTGGGTCTTGATAACAGCGATATCCGTATCATAATGAACCTGTACTGGAACCAGACCGCTGAGGTAAACGTCGAAAACCATACAACGGAGAGCATTCCAATATTAAGAGGCGTTTTCCAGGGCTGCGTGCTTCCTCCATTATTGTTTAATCTGTACTCGGAAAATATTATTGATGTGGCTCTTGGGGAGATGGATTCCGGAGTAATAGTGAACAGTGTGGCCATCAATAATATTAGATACGCGGATGATACTGTGCTAATACCCACTAGTGGGGAAGATCTGCAGGCATTATTGAACGCAATCGTCTTTGAACAGTTCAGCAATGGACTTGAAACTCAACATAAAGAAAACAAAATGGCTAGTTTTCACCAAGACCCCACACAGTATACAATAAACGATTCGAATTGGCAATGACATCGTCGAGAGAGTACAGCAGTTCAAATATCTTGGGTGCTATTTAAATGAGTCAAACGAAAACGTACAGGAAATCCGATGTAGGATAGAACAAGCAAGATCAATGTTTATAAAAATGAAAGCAGTACTGACAAGTCGCGACCTATAGCACTTCGCTTAAGATTGCTGCGTAGTTACGTGTTCAGCGTACTTTTGTATGGTATAGAAGCATGGACGCTTACTAATGCTATGTGTAAACGTCTTGAAGCCTTTGAAATGTGGACCTACAGAAGAATGCTAAGGATTTCCTAGATGGCGTCTAGAACCAATGCTGAGGTGCTTACACAATTGGGAAAACAGACCGAGATACTTACATCAGTCAGGAAGCGAAAATTGGAGTATTACGGCCATGTACTATCAAATATGCGCTTCTTATAATAACAAATATGCGCTTCTTCACAGCATAATTCAAGGGAACATCGATGGCCGCCGCAGTCGAGGAGGAAGGAAGACATCGTGGCTGAAAAATCTGAGGCAATGGTATGATCTTAGCACCACAGCACTTTTCCGTACGGCAGTAGATAAAATTAGACTGCAATGGCTGCTTGCCAACGTACTAGGAGTACATAGCACGTAAAGAAGAAGAAGTATCAAAGACTTGCAGCTGAGATGTCATACCGTCCGGTATTATTACAAGATCGGAATTCAATGCCTCAATTTTGTCCTTAACACGTGGCGTAAGATGGCCTCAAAATGCATCAAGGACTAGCATGGAGCGAGTGTTTCTCAGAGAACCATACCACATTCAATCAATCTAATAGCAATTCCTCTGTCATCCAAACTTTTTCTTGAACCCGAAAAATGATTCCTGGATGAAGTTTTTCTGCGGGAACTGTTCGTAACCAGTTGACTTCAATCAGTTTTTTCGCCTTTCTTATTTACCGTAAGGTTGTTTAAGGCATGTCAAAAAAGACTGGTGTTTGGTCGGCATTTCCCATATTTCCAAGACTGTAGTTGTGTTTGTTGCGTAATGATATAATATGCCGCTGATAAGCCGCTGGTTTCACAAAAGACGCCAGGAAGTTGTCCGCCGTCGTAGTGATAAACCGTTCCGTTTCATCATTCTTCTACACCAACCAATACTTGCTTTTTAAAGACCTTTTAAAGAATATTTAAATTAGCAGCCTCTTCTAACGCTTTAAATTTTATAACTTCAAGAGACATTGCGCACGCTTCATTTCGCTATTCTATTGCGAATATTAACACTCACTCTCAACTTCATTAAAGCTTCCTTTTTTGGGTCCACTAAAAGACTTTCTTGAGGAATTTGCATTCTTATATTTTGCTAAACTTTTTCTCCAAAGACGGATGTTTACTTCTAGAACTCAGTATTTCCTTGAAAGTCTCAAGTTGTTCATTCTGTCTGCCTCGTTTGAATACAATAACTTTAAAATTCATGAATACTATATCTTTCCTATACCTATACGTATTACATACGTATGTGGTATATGAAAGATAAAAAGAAATCAGGAAGTCTTCTTTTGAAAAGAAAAAGAGGAACTCCTCTATTGAAAGAAAAGAACTCCTCATAAGTAATGATTCGCTTCGCATCTCAAAATTTCATGATAATGAGGCCTTAAATGAAGTACCTCCTCAACGAGGAAGGCATCACTACTTCTGACACCTTCACCACACATCTTTGTTATACATAGTGCAGTGGCAGTGCGAGGACACGCGTGAGCTATGCTTAGAATGAATAAGTAAGAGTTCTCAACCAGAACTTGTTAACTTCTCGGACGATTAGCAGTCTCAATATGCTGTTTCAATGGTTCTGTTAATTAAAAATAGTTAAAAAGCTACCACCATGTAAGGAAGTGCAATATAGATACACCCGTCAAAAATATACACTGTTAGAATACGGTTTTAAAACTAATTTGTTATGCCTTTAATTAATTAAGTGATTAATTAGTTCACCATTATTTTTCTTGCTATAAACAATTTAAGTCTCATACATAATACTGTTTTAGGTTCTGATATTCAAATTTTCTAAATTTTAATTTAGGTTATCAAATTTGATTCGCTAATAGGCTACACTTATGATCTTTCATATATGAGCCGTTCATTGAACAAATCGATTAACTCCACTTTTTGAAATATCTTAAATTTAAGTGTCAAACCACTTGGTTCAGTCACAGCTTTTTATATTTATAATAAATTTCGCAACAAAGATTTACACCATTAAACGAAAAAAAATTTTTGCCATTGAATAATAAATAATTTATTTCAAAAGCCATTCTGATTAACTCCGTGCTCTCATGTAAATCGTTGCAATAATTCACATAACTCCAGTAGCAGGCGCTGAATATTAACGGTAAATTTTTTAGTGTGGCTTTATCAGAATTAAAGTGTAACAGATTCTGGCTCGCAACGCTAACAACGGAAAGTCCTAGCGATTGTCAAAAATTATCACGATTGTTCTAATAATTTCAAAAGTTGAATGTACCCAATTTGAGCAATATTTTGTTTTAACATTTTAGTAACACCCTATATATTTTTCTGTACTACGACAGTTCAAGTTCGTTTTAAAAAAAGACCCAACTCAGTGGGTCTAACTTAAATACTTCCAAAGATATAGTCTCATAAAATTCAACATCGTTCAAACTTATACTTAAAATAATCTCCAGTGCTATCCGTGAAATTTAATAATGCAGGTGCAAATAATAATGTTGAGAATGACTTCAACCTGAAATATACAAACATATTTTCTACACAATAAATAATCCAGGGCAGTCACGCTTAGTTTATTTGAATAGAAAGGAGTTTCATAGTAGTACAAGCAATACTTGATGCTGATCTGAAAATCTTTGTCAAAAATTATATCCTGAAACAAACCAGTTGGATTCAGTTATGGAATGTAAACACTTCGCCATTTGTCCTCTTTTCTTCCTTTCTTTATGGAATTTTTACTTTGACAAAGTTGTTTTCTGACTTCACCAAAATAGGAATCCGACTATTCATTTGACTTATTAGAAAATTGCTAGATTGACTGTTTATGGCATTAATGATTAGGCTTAAGAGAAACACCATAAAGTTAGATTAAAAAATATTGTAACGCCAAAAGGTTTTAGACCTTGTGTTTTTACGCGAATAAGTTTTTGCGTTCATGTTGTTAGACAGAGATAATAAAAAATTATTTTAGTCAAAGGTTTTTTTTAATAAGCAGAAGTGAGACCTAAGCAACAAACTTTTGTCGAAACATAGTACAACAGCTGGCGACACGGTCGACCTGAAAATATAGAACCGAAATCTGACTAGAAGAGGGATCCAGAATTTTGTTAGATTTGAATCAGTCTTACAGTTTATTTCTAATTCGCATATTTTATTTTCGGTCATTATTGTGAGAATTATGGCCGATTATTATCAGATTTTTAGCAATATTTGAAACTAGCTTTGTTAGAAAACTGGTAGAAAACTATTGTGCATTTGAAATGTATTCAGTGCAAATGTGAATAGCAATTAGATTTTTTATAAAACAACTGATGACTACACCCTAATAAATCAATATTCTTTGCGCTACCATCCCCTGTTGAGTTGTGTGTGTTTTGGCAAGAACTGAACACCTTTTCGAAGGTAACTCTCTTTCGAAGGTATCACAAATTTCAGCGTGAATATATCATTGTTCCAAGATTTCACACTAAGATTGCTATGCAAACCACCAAGATTCCAACATACTTAACATAATTAAAATTTTTACCACATATTTGCTATATAAGGTTTCAAATGCAAAAGCGTTCAACCAGTTCCAGGCTGAAGAGGATGATAAATCCTAAAGCCTCCTGTAAACAAACTCACCAATCTCCCAACAATATACAATCCCAACAGGGAGCGGAGTTTTGTGGGTAAAAATCCCACAGTTGTTGGATGCACCGGGCATCCTTCCTCTTTTGAAGATTCTCCACTTCCTACGTAAAACAAAAAAAAGCGTTCAAATACAGTTAAGCTTATTTAGATATAATTAAGATCAGTATTTGAACTTAAAAGGGATTTGCAACCCTAGATTATTTTCTGCCACCCTCACTATATGAATTTCCGAGCCAAAAAGAGAAAAGGTACGTAGATCCTTAAACAATGACGCAATGTTGTATTAAATCAATTGAAAATAATTTCATCAACCATCTCTCTCTCTGTTTCTTATAGAGTTTGGTAGACCTTTTCAAATAAATTGCTTACTGTTGGTTGTACGATTGTACACCTTTTTACGTGTATTGCCACATAAACTCCTAGCATATTAGAATAAAAGCTTCACCAAGCTAAGAGTTCTTTCAAGTTTGAATTTCAGAAACTTTGATTCAGAACTAGTTTTTTTATAAATCTTAATTCCTTGTTCCAAATATTTTATCAGCACTTTACTTTTATAGAGTATCAATAAACATTATTAAAGAAGTATAATAAATACATAATTCTTTTCATTCCTACCTACAGTCAGTTTATTACATTCCATTCTGATAAAACGTGACACAACATCGGGTTACGAATAAGCTACTAGTGTTGGTTGAGGATCGTAATTTACGAGAGTGTCCGATCGACTTTGCAATGACTAAATTATACGGAGTGAAATTAGGTTGGGCCTAAATTATAGGAGCCTGAGTTGGACCGGGCCAAAGAAAAACATCTTTTATTTTTATGTTGACTACGTTAAAAAAGAAATAACAGAAAAATGTATTGAAATATGTAGCCGATATGTTAGCCCATTTGAATTAATTGCTGGAGTAGGTTTTCAGTCGTTTGCTTAATTTCTACTTAAAATTGGTTCAGCACATAGTTGATGTAAAGTGTTAACTACCACATCCAACCACAATTTCAAGAAACTTATCAACACTTGTTGAACGAAAACGTTCAGCAATTGTTCCTAAAGTAAAGCATTTTATTGCAAATAGTTTATGCGCAGCTACTACTAGTAGGTGGACAGATGTTTATAAAAAATGCGTATATAACATTTAATATCAAATAAATAAACTCTAATTGAGAGTTGGAATCGAAATTATTATTTACTACCTTATTTTTTGGTAAAGAGAAAAACTGGAGACTATATACGCAAAAAACGAATGTCTAAATTGTACAATTTTGGCTTTGACAACAATTTATTTTCAAAATTAACTTTTGTAACAGACTAAGGAGCAAATATTGTTCGGCTGGCTCCCTTTTATGCGAATTTTCTGGCAAGGGGAGCATCCGTTGAGCTGTAGTGTTTTGCATAAGCCGATGGCTTTCGATGGCGTCTGCCGCAAAAGAGGCGCAGTTAGAAAGAAGCCTCTGCTACAAAATTTTTAGGAAGGTTATACTTCCGGCCAATCAAAAGTTTCTTCCTGACACGTTAAGAACATTTAAGGATCAAAGTTGCATTATTTTGTTGACGGTTATCTAGTAAAAATGCAAGTAGTGGTGATTTCTAAAAGTGGTAGGTCACACCAGCAGTGGAAATAATAGCTTAATGCGTCAAAATATCAAAGTATCGCATAGCCTCCCTCAAAGCATACGTTAAACTAATATCCAATCAGATTGTTAAGCGCCAAAAGGGTAAAAAACTTAACGAACATTCAGAGAATTGTGGTGGGATGAAATTTCTTGTCCAAACTTGCATAAGCCGACAAACTAAATCGTTATTGTAAAATGATAATCATAAGAAAACTCGTTGACTATATCGGAGACGTATATATCTACATCAATGAGAGCCGAGACCGTTTCGGCAAGTACAAATCTTTTGACGTGATCATGTGCCGCTCGCTTATTATTCTCGCGTAACTGGTCTGATGTTTTTATTTGTGTAGATATGTGTAGGTTGTAGAAGCTGATGACCTTGCACCTTAACTGTTTTGTTTCTGGCTTTTATTTACATATTAAGATTATACAGAATGGTTTTACATATTTTTTTCTTCTTAATTTAACTAATTAACTTATGATTAATTGATTAATATATATTAGATTACATTTAATTATACATTTTATATTTCTTAGAGGATCTCATTTAATTTATGATGATTATTAATTAATTGAATTAATGAGAGACCGATATCAACATTGTTTGAAGAATAGAAAGATATTACAACTGAAAATAATGAACTAGAATCGTACGTAAAAATTCAAGATACTCAAGGAGAAGATAATATTATACTTTTGTGGAAAAACATGAAAAAGTATTTTCAAAATTATCTATTTTTGCCAAGAGATATTTAGGCATTCCCGCTTCAAGTGCAAGTAGCGAAAGAAGCTTCAGTACTGCCGGTCGAATTTTGGAAGAGCGGGGCACACAATTTAAATCCGATTAAAAATTGTAAATTCTTTATTATTTTTACACAGTAATTTAAAATATTAGATTTAGCCTTCAATACTGTTTAGTATAATAGTGATCATGTACTCATGTTTGTCATTTTATGATAAATGTACTATTAATCTCTTTATCATGTTTTATTATTTATCTATTTTATAATTTGATTTTATTTTGGTTCACGAATTCTATTTTTAACGTTGAAACGTAGGTAGGGTTTTTCAAAAATGAAATGATCCAATTCATTTTGAACAATTTATTACCTACTTTTAATTAATTAATTCACTTAATTAATAATGTTCATATAAATCATATTTGAAATATTTCTATTGTATGATTTCTGCAAAATCTATTATTTAAATCCTTTTTCTTACTCTTACTTTAATTTTTTAATTACTTTAATATGAAGGAATGAATCTAATTCAGATGGCTTCATGTTACCACATTATAAGCTAAATAATAAACTAAAACATTTAAGTTACACGGTTTTATTTTAGAAAACACCAAGAAATAAAACTTTTATATTCGCATTAAATGTCTTACTTTTTACATTTTATTAATAAAATCTTTTATAGTGAATTATTATGGAAATTTGAGTTTATTCCCGGCCAACCATTTAACTTAAATTTTTGATTTAATCGATCGTGATGTTTCTATCGCACTTCGCGTTTTTTTTTCAAACTGAAAAGAGCAACAATTTTCTGAATATAAAAAACAAATATTGTTTAGCTTTGTTGCTTTTAAAAAACTGATTTCCTCAAATGAATTAATTTATATTTAATTATTGTATTTGTCAAAATAAAATCCCTATATTAAATTTAGTTTCACATTACACTGGCCCGGGCCGGGCAATATTGCATTATAACACATTTGGCCAGGCGGGCCAGATTTTATAATAAATCTAACCGGGCTAAGGCGGGCCGAGTGCAATAGTTCATTGGGCTCGACCAGGCAGGGCTAAAGAAAATATACGAAAATCGGGCCACGGGCCGGCCCATCTAAATTCTGGTCTGAGGTCCGTCGAGGACTCTAATTGTATGTACCAAAAATAAACTTTTTCCGCCATTTTCCTCTATAAAGGAACCGATTACTACAAATGAAATAAATGGAAAATGAATTCATATTACAATGCAAAGAAAACCTCAAACCAGATGGCACAATTCGAAATAAAACAAATGGATAGTATTTTTTAAAATATGTTTGAAATTGTTGGAGGTATCAAGAAATTCATATCACACTTGGAATTAGTCGAAAAAATATTCTAAAAGGAACATATTTTCACCACAAGTAGCAACTAAACTGATGAAAGCCTTATACACAAAGACAGTGAGCAATAGATTTGGCGAAGTACCACACTAAAGCGATGTAGTATTTGTCGGCTTAAGATCAAAAAAATCGTCAGTTTCATTAGCAGATGAACTACTAATGCGGTCTTACTTTTGTCTTTCTAATCCAATTCAACCCAATGTCAAGCAACCCAATGCAATATTGCGATAAATGTGATTAAGTATCAGTTTTGACTTGTGATGGGTTCCTCATTTATGCGGTAGTTCATTTGAGCCCACATTGTCATAAATGGAAAGAGTTAATCTATTTTCAAATACAAAGCGAATCATTATTCGAGGACGAGGAATACGATAAGTTCCTCTTTTGTTCAAAAGAGCAGTTCCACTTTTTTATTTCTAAAGAGGGGTTCCTCTTCAACTATGAGGAGATTCATTACACTGTGTAACAATCAATTTTGTATTGGTCCAAGCCAACTTTTTTTGACCATTTGAGTCTGTCGAAAACGAAAAAACTAAATTTTTTTTATTGTCGGCTGGTCGTATAGGGCGCCATCTTGAAAAATTGTAAATTGGCTTTTGGAGGAGGCCTTTGGCTCGTTTTTCTCATCTGTATCAAAAACGGATAATCTCACGTAAAATCTAAAGAAAGCAAATGGAATACCATAAAATTCCATACAATCTAGGCTATCTTGTAAATATTTCGTGTACAAAAGTCACCATCAAAATGGTGGCCTCAAAATTGGGAAAGTCCAGACAATTGAAAAAATTCTCCGTTTTCCCTCTGAAATTCCTCAATTTCTCCGCAACAAAATTTTTTTAGAAAAAAAAACCGTAAAATTTGCCTCTGAAAGCGATATCTTAGGGTTTCCAGTCATTTTTTCTGGAAACCCTAAGATATCGCTTAGGGTTTCCAGAAACTTCCATCTTATTGCTTTGAACATTTTTTCTAAAATGTACAAGGTTTTACAATTTTTACGTGCACGTCTTTATAAAGACCCATTTTACTGTAACTGCGCTCAAAATCCAAACAAACTTATTTTAACTAATTGGGCCTAGCAAAGATGAAAAATTATGATAATACAACTTTTTAGCGCACCTTTGTGCAAGATGCACCAAGGTCATTTTGGATTTTATATTGTCAAATCAGTTCTTCGCATTTG
>WYDF02094207.1:0-10809 GCA_009867245.2 Adranes taylori | reverse complement strand
GTGCCCCGCGTATTGGGCATTTTGTTTTGCCGACGTTTCGCCAAAGTCTCATCTGGCATTATCGAGGCTTTTAGAAATCTTTCTATAAGAACTATTACATACACACATATATATATATATATATATATATATATATATATATATTGTGTTTTTTGTTTTGTAGTTGAAAAAATAAAACTTGTGGAACAAGTGTAGGACCCAGGGACCTCAATTTTACGAAAAGTGGACACGAAGAAAAGGTTACGTAAATGCAATTGTGGGGAAAAATTAAGTTAAAAATGTCAACAGACCGCGCAAAAGTAGACAAATTCACACGCCAGATTGCTCTTTTAGAAATTACCCGAAAAGAGAATCAAGAGGGATGGTAGGCCATGCCAAATCGGACAGCCCAACTGTCCGCACTGTCTGCATATACGGGGAAAATGTGAGTCAAGAGCAGCCCAAGGCCGCGGCAAAACGCGCCCTAGGCAAATTGGGGACCGGGCGATTCATGGGTAGGCGATTTACAGGTTAGAGTAGTGTTCTTTAGTTTACCCTAAACACTGTTGTGCTAACTGAATTTAATAGATGACTTAAAAGTGACAGTCAAAACTAAAAGGTTCAAGTTTTGTTTTATGAAAGATTTAACAAAACGTAGGACTTCCAGTATGCGAAAGATGGGGTGGCGATCACGTCCACGAAATTTTTTCTATAGTATATAGCCTTATATATCCTACAGCATAATCATAACACTAGTAATAACATTTAAGAATCAATTTGACTAAGAAAATGAACAAAAAATTGGAAAAACGTTTATTAAATTTATTTTTTATATAATATGTAAAGGATTATTTTCTTAAACAATTTTTCGTTTTTAGTGTTTTATAATGTTTTTAGTGTAATATAATTCATTATTTTATTTATCATATAATGCAAATATTATTACCTAATGATTATATTTTTTAAAAAATAAAGAAAAATTTCTTAGCCCCCCAATAGACATAGACCCCAGGGGGGTCCACCTGGACCCCGTTTGAAATGCTCGATGTAGATTATATGGTATCACAACTATTAGTAGATTTCACTATACTATTGAGTGAAATTAACTAAACAAGAAAATTCATTTATAAAAATTTCTTTTAGTTATTTAAATATTTATAGACATTTTATAGAATTCATTAAGAAATTTTGCGCTATTTTTTCTGATTTTTTTAATTTAGTAAAATTTTGTTTACTGTTTAAAAAATATTTAGAAATCTCATTGAGTTTCCGATTTACATTCAAATTTAAAAGTTTTAGCGGCCATTCTTTGTAAAATATATAAAAAAATTTGCTCCTCTTTTACGGTGTAAACGACGACATCGGCACTGTGGGGTCCCTCATCAAGCTAGGGGCCCTGGATTCGTGTCCCATGTGTCCTTATGTAAAAGACGGAACTGGTTGAATTAAAATTCATAGGAGCACCAATCGTCTAATTCAGTTGGCTTTATCTCAGAAACCGTGACACTTTATATGATAGTTATATTTAGTTAAATAAGTTCCAAATTAACTCGTTTAAGACATGTGTGTACGTCGGTGTAACGAACACCTAGTATATAGGTAATTTTAATTGTAAATTTGATTTAAATGAAAGGAGTAACTCACATTTCCTATATACGTATTTCATATTACGTATTCTCTAATTTTAACAAATCCTTGTACATACTCGTATCTAATAAAACGGATAACGGATACATCAGTTGTTTGCGATTGTGGCGTGCTTTACTCTTAATAGCATAGAAGAAAAAGGCAAAGATGCGAAGTCGCCGTTACATCAGCTGTACAATACTAACGCTACCATTCAGACTCAAGGGAGAAGTGAGGGAGTTTTCAAAACCCATATCCATAAATTATCGGGAATAGCCCGGACGTACTGTGAAATAAGCCGAAAACGGCATTAAATCTGCTCTTATTATCTAAATGGGTGACGCGTAGACACAGTGGTTTGTGAACGCGTATGTATTACCAGACAGACGTTAAGTCGTTATTCTTTTCAAATATGGCGGCAACCGTCGCAACGCGGCTCTTCATATCTACAATTCCTATCCATCTATCCTACGAATACTGCATTATACAAGGTTCTAAATATATTACTACTTATTATCTACATCTAAAAAATTGACTAAAATATTTTTTTCATTACGTAGTCTATTAAACTTTAATTAAGAATATATTACTTTTAGGAATTATAACTATTTGCTAAATGAGTTAATTATTTTGAAAACTGCATATTGACGTTTATGAAGATCAAATGGGCTTAAAAACTGTAAGCTAAGGATGCACATTTCAGGCATACGTAAAATAGCCTTAGTCATTAGTATCATCTGTTTTCACCTCGTATCATTGCAATTCGTTAATGAAAACAAATACTCTGCTCAGTGCACACCTTCGGCTGTCAAGTCAATTTGAAAATCTGTCTATATGAATTTTTACATACGGATGATTGTATGTCTATATTATTAAATGATCTTATGAACTTAAATGACAATATGCTGACGAAGAGACAAAATTGCCACCCTAATAGATTGTCTCTACATTGATTAATTAGTATAACTGCACTTAATTTCGTAAGGTCATTTAATAATATAGGCTTACAATCATACGTACGTAAAACTTCTTATAGAAAGATTATCAAATTGGCTTGACAGCCTAAGGTGATGCACTTAGCAGAGCATTGGTTTTCATTAACGAATGCAATGATGCGAGGTGAAAGCAGAGGATCACTATGTCAGAAATGTGCATCTATCCTTACCTTTCATTTTTAAAGTTACTTTGAACTTTCTAAACGTCAATATGTATTTTTCGAAATAAATAACTCACTTATTCAACTTTAGTCTGTTTTTAAACTACTTAAACTTTGTTCATTATTTTAATTTTTATTATTATTAATATTTATTAATTAAATCTATAATTGTAAATGTGCTTTTTTAGTATTAAAATAAAAGTATGCCATTGCAAAAGACAACCCTTCGTAACACACAAATAATTCCGAAATACAATTAAAACGAAAATGGGAAAACTATCCAAGATAGTGTGAGTTCAACAATGAATAATGATTTTCCCGCCAATTTAAAAAATATTCCAAAGTATAGTTATGTCATTAGATTTATACCTCTCTCAGCTCTGGATAATTTGCGAAGAGTGGGATAAAATTAGTTTTTTAAATGTCAATGTACAAAAGCCGAAATTTTATGATTTAGTAGTATTATTAATATTCCTCTCAATACATTGTTGTACAGGCTTCAGTTGTATTGAGTACTTCAGTTATGCTGAGGTAGATAAATGCATTTAAGGGAACATGATCACTTCTTTTCTCAACGCTCACTAAACATTTTTTGTCCAATATTGTTTTGATGTTTTTGATATATTTTGAACTCTATCTTGATCGATGATTTTAATTGTTTTTCCATCACATGTTCATTTTTGTACATCAAGTTAATAAATCGAACTCAATTACGAGGTATGATCCAATAATGCGTGGAACTATGAAATTTTTGTTGTTGTTTTGATGGTAGATATTTCTCCAAACGTATGTTGTCTACCACAGCCATATTGGTTATTGGCTGCAGTAGTCAATATTTAGTTTATTGCTTGCTGTCAATAAGGCTACTTGTGTTTTCGTGTCACGGCGATTTTTTACTTATGAAAAAATGGGACAAAGTATTTGCATTCAGTTTTGTGTTAAGAATAAAATTAAGTGCATTACAGTGCTGGACATGTTAATTCTTCTACGAATAAATCAAACATTTCTAAGTGATATAAGTGCTTCAAAGAGGGCCGGGGAGACGTTGAGAATGACGAGTCTCCTGGATATCCTAACATATCAATAACTGTTAGTATCATCGAAAAGGTGGAGCAAATAGTTATGGACAATCACCGAATCACTTGCAAAGAAGTTTCTGAAGATGTTGGCATTTCATTTGGCTCATGTCAAGCTATTATATTAGGTGTTTTGGGCATGCGACCAGTTGATACCGGCTTTTCATTAATTTAATTAATTAACCATTGTAATTAGCAATTCCTTAATAAATCAACAATCCAATGGGTAAGCCGCTAATATAATATATTTAAATTGCCGAATGAAATCTAATTTGATTCTTTAAACGAATATAACATTCCAGTTAATAAATCAATTTAGTAACCAAATAATAAATATAAGTTCATATAATAAATTGAAATGTGAACTAAATTTTACGTCTAGCATTTGGAGTTGATATGATGACCAACAAAAGTAAAACTACAGTGTCCACATTTCAATACTTTAATGGAAATTCCGACCACAACGTTATTGAGATACAAGAAGTTGTTATTGAAGAAGCAATTGACACTTTCAAAAATCTGGTTTTTGAAGGAATGTCCTTTGATAATGCACCGCTTGTTGCGTGCGAAACAATTGTCAGAAAGAATTTAGTATATTGTTGGAGTAATTGGAACACTGTAGTTTTACTTTTGTTGGTCATCATATCAACTCCAAATACTAGGACGTAAAACTTAGTTCACATTTCAATACTTTAATGGAAATTCCGGACACAACGTCATTTAGATACAAGAAGTTGTTATTGAAGAAGAAACTGGTACTTTTAAAATCTGGTTTTTGAACGAATGTCCTTTGATAATGCACCGATTGTTGCGTGCGAAACAATTGTCAGAAAGAATTTAATATATTGTTCGCGTAATTGGAACACTGTAGTTTTACTTTTGTTCATCATGTAATAAAGATTTTTAATACGTTTAAAGTAACATTCAGATCCTGATAACAAACGTGAGAAAGTTATCAAATAAAAAAAAACCGCCTCGCATAGAAACATATAATACCTAAATGTCATCGTGGTTGTTAAAAAAATAAAATTAATAAAAAAAACACTTAGCCGAAAAGCAAATAGCGGCGTCCGTTACTTGTTAGTACAATATATAAATACTTCATAATTTTTTTTAATTTGATTAATTTAAGTTAACCTATTTTTTGCGCTTTATGTTCTTTACAAGAGGAAGCAAAATGAACTTTTTCCTCCACCTATTTTAGGTAAACCGTTACACTTCGCATTTTCCGTCGAATTTGATTGGATGTTAGTTCAATGTATTTTATCAGAAAAACTTTTGAATCCAATGCTTCTAAGATTTTGGTGTTGTAGGACTGTTACTACTACCGCTTACATAGTCCACCACTTATGCTTTCATCAACAAGATAACGCAATTTTATTCCTTAAATTTCTTAACCGTCAGGAAGAGATTTTCTATTGGGCGAAATTCGAACCTACCAAAAATTTTCTAGCACAACTTTCTTTCAAGTCTTGCCTTTTTTACGGCCAGCGCCAAAGAATGTCACGGTTCAGGCGACCTGTCCGAAGCAATTTCTTCCCAGAAAATTCACATAAAAGGCACCACTCAAGCTAGGTTTCTTCAGACGCGTTTTTGGATCTTATTCTCTGTGGATCTGGCGAAGAGTGAGAAATCGCATGCCTCTGTTATCTTAAACCACGATCACAAGATCAAACATATTCTTATAGAACGAGAAATCGCACTCCGGAATCTGATTTGTTCTAAATAACCGCCAACAAATCGCTTATATGATTTTATTTTAAATCAAATGAAATTCAATTACATTCAATAGCAAAAAATTCCACAATCATCGAATCAAATATACTTAAACTACATCATTTAATTTTCGACTGAAGCTTCCAATTTGTCGACACTATCATCTAATCTTAAATTCTTCTCTTTTATCAATCTTTTATACTCTTTCCTAGTATCTACATCTTCAATGAGGGAAAGAGGTGAACGATAACAGAGGAAGAAGGTCTCCAAATGACAAGCCCATATTAACCGAGATGCCAGAGATTAAACGCCAGAAAGACCAATCAAGCTACGTTGTCCTCGCACCTCACATACCTGCTCCAACGACACCAGTAAAGCAACAAAAATATGACTCTACAACGTTCCCCGGTTCACCGCTACCACCAACAGCTCCAGGCTACGTGCCATTACCCCCGACACCCTATAAAGGATGGGTTTATAAAGTAACGAGAGAAGTACATCTCCGACGCCTGTTGCGATATTACTTTGGAGGCAGCGAATAAATTCGTCATCACCACACATTCATTTCCTACATCATAAAATTTCACCGCATCTTCGGTAATGCATTTCGCAACATTTTCTACGTCTTCGCAACATTTTCAATGCCCACCAGCGAGATCGCATTACAACATCGACGTTAAACATTCGTCCATTTAATTCCACCGACGTCGTAGAGATGTAGAAAAGAAGTCATGTCACCATCAGAAAAATTATTTAGTATCAAAATATTGAATTACTTTTAGTTTGCAAATTTTTACTTGCTATTTGCTATGCAAATGGGATGGAGCACCCTAACAATTTTTGCATTCTAATTAGCTTCACAACATATTGTCAGTCAATTAACATCGCGAGTAGAATCATATATTTGACGTTATAAATATTAGAACAATAAACCAAACAATTTAAACATGTTATTGCGTAGACCATTATAGCGTTTAAGTACTTTATTATAATTCAGAACAGTGAATTCTTACCCAACACTAAATAACCTCATGCAAGAGCATTTTCGTGTTATAAAATAGAATAACTATAAAGCAGTATAGTAGTTAAAAAGTACACAAATTACGATCCTGCTTTGAACATTTCTGTACCACATTGGCAGCAAAATTTTTTCCCAAATTGTTGAACTTAGATCTAAATCAGTGTCGAAATTAACGCTGTTCAGGAGCTGCTTAATGAAATCAACGAAAATCCAAAATTGCCCAAATAAATCATAACTTGTGACGAAACATGGGTGTATGATCTGATGTCGAATCCAAGGCCCAATGGTTCTATGGAAGCTTTCGGAAGAACGAAGACCGAAAAAAATTCGCCGTTCGTTTGAATGAAAATCATGTCTACCATGAGTTCTTACCACAATTTCATAGGGTCAACAAAGAGTACGACCCAAAAGTTTTACGCCGTTCATGTGCAGCAAGCCGAAGAAAATGTCCGAATTTGAGGCGAGACAATTGCTGGTGATTAAGCACCTGTGCACACTTCGTTAATTGTTCGTGAAATTTTTGGAAACAACAACTCCGCTATGATTCCGCATCGTCCAATGTCACATGAAAGGATGACGTTTTGACATGAAAGGACGATGTTTGGAGGACGCCGATATTCACGAGATCAAGACAATTAAAAACCATATTGAAAATTGAATTTCAGACATGCTTCGAAGAGTTGGAGAAACGTTGGTTGAAGTGTATTCTCCAATGGAGATTACTTTCAAGGGGACAATGTTAACATTGAGGAATAATGAAAAAGAATTCCGCTTATTATTTTATCATTCCTCGTATATATTCTAACGTGATTCACACCATGTAATTGTTTCTTTATAAAAATCGATCAGATTAATGAATACCATAAAAAATGAACCCGACCCGTTAAGCCATTTCGAGAAAAGGTACATTGAGTGTTGAAAAATACAATTTTACAAATTTTACTGGATACACTAATTTTGTTTTTCTTATCAAATTGATAATGGGTAAGGTGGAGTGGGGTAAGTTTGTACCGGTTTTTGTTAAGTTCTATTTATAACCATTTATTTTTTAAATACTTAACATATATTGGTATCAATGCGCAGTGGAATTAATACTGTATATTTCGTATTGACTAAAACACCAATTTACATTGGAAATATTAATTTTTATAGAGAATGGTAAAAAAATGAGAAGTACTCCGAACTTGCCATATATGGACAAGTTTGTAAACAGCTGTTTAAAAAGCATTAAAGTCTAGCTTCATATGTTATGAGACAAAATTGGAATTATTCATAAGCCATTTATAAAATGCTTTATTTTAATGCCACATTAAAATAAGTTGCTTAGTTTAAAAGTTACGAGAGAAGAAATGATTGAAAGGGTGAATAAGTTTACGGAGAATAGAGGTTTACAAGTGAATGCGGAAAAAACAAAAGTGATGGTGTATAAGAAAGGAATTTGAATTAGGAGGAAATGTGATTGAAATTGTGAAACTGTATAAGTACTTAGACTTTACGTTAAATTATAATGGAAATTGCAACGAACACATAAGGTTTGCAGTGAGAGTAGCAATGGAAAGGGTTAAGAAGTGAGTGGGAGAGTAAATTTGGGCATTCGGTGAGAATCAGAATGGAAGTTTGTGAGCATAGTGAGGCTATTATTATATGGAACGGAGGTATGAGATGTAAAAAAAGAGCAGAGGTCGCATGGGTGATGGGTGGAGTATTGAGGAGAATAATTGGAGTGGAAAAATCAACACCGAGTGAGATAGTTTTTCAAGAATGTGGAAAGTATAAATGTTGAAGTATAGTATAAAAGGTTATGGTGGATGAGAACATGAAACTGGTGAAAATGGTTTATTTGAAAAGTCTGGAGGACGAAAGAAGGGGTAGCTGTTTAAATGAAAGAATAAAAGAGATGAATAAAGTATATGAAAGAATAGGATTCATTATGAAAAGATTGATCGATAAAATGTGTGATATGATCGAAGCTGTAAATGAATTTGAGATCAGGGTGAATAATACTACGGTGTGCATGAAGGATGTATATTTCAGTATAATCAGTGGAAAGGGAAAGCCAGAGTATATGCATCAGATGTGATCATGAAAAAAATAATGGTTGCGCGATTTTGATGTGGTGGCGAATTAGAGTGGTGAAAGGGGAAATATGTATTGGGTGGATGAGAGTGAGATGATATATGGAAGAGACGAGGAATGGTGGGAGTATTGGGTGAATCTATGTACGGGAGTGAATTAAAGTAATGAAGAAAGATGTCTGGCGGGGAATATAAGAATGTGTTTCCGTGTAGGAATAAAAGTTATAGAGATAATGTAAAAATTTATTGAGGGGAGAAGGAACGGAATTGAGGGAAGAAGTAAAGTAAAGGGGAACAATCCTAATTCCTTTTTGTGGGACGAAAAGTAGGAGGTACGATAGATTTTAAAATTTGTTATGGTAGAAAAAATTATTGTTATGTTATCCCAATAAAGGTTTGATATACGTCGATCAAAGATCAAAATGTCAAAGTCAAAGAATCAATTTTATTGATGATGGTGATGAAGAAATAATAGAATATGTATATAAGATGCACACTTATTCAATAAAAATGCGTAGAGATTACTTGCATAAACTTGACGAAAATGAATATTTTACACGGTTCAGATTTTCTAAAACGACAGTCTGCAATATAATTTTGCTTCAATTAGAAGTAAAATTAAATAGTGTAAACAACGCCTGCTTATGGATTACCTTTCTATTCTCTGTCTTCTTTTTACAAATAAGCTATGAGATAAAGGGAAGATAACGTTACCTGTTTTAGGTAGGTAACGTTTAATACCTACCTAAAACAGATAATTTTGTTGTCAATGTTGTCAACTACCGATTACTTAATCGCTTGATAAAAAAGTATCAAAGTATGCATCATGTTTTAATCGGCGTTTAAAGTTACTGATTATGATTAAGTAACCGGTGTTTTGATCGCGTTTTAAAGTACCGGCAGTAAGATGTTGTTTCTACAGTGTTCACAACTACAGTGACACAAGTTGTTTCTACAGTGTTCTGATTTGAAAGTGGACTTTAACAATCAAAGCTCAACTCCTTAACAACACCTATAGTTCATCTCCAGTATTAGAGTACGTTCTCCATTGAAATAACGTGTTAGTACGTAGTCTAATACTGTAGATGAACTATGGGTGCTGTTAAGGCGTTGAGCTTTGATTGTTTAAGTCCACTTTCAAATAAGATCACTGTAGAAACAACTTTGGTCATCTTTAGGGTGTTCCAACGCTTCTCAGAAAAAGAACCCAGTAGAAGTTCATATGAGGCGAACTTTGATTCTTAAAGTCCCTTGCTTTATTGGTTAGAAATAAAAACACTTTCAAAAACGTAGTTCATCACAATTTTTAAGGTGCTATTTCGTCCAAATATATTACACACAGCATTATTTCAAATACAGTATACAGCGAATAAATAGAAATTTAATATCTTAATATATGCAAATTTACATACAGCTTACGTTCAAGAGGGAAATTATAATAATTAGTGTACAGAGGCGTATACAACGTACTTGTTAAGTATCGGATTCGTAATTCGATGCAATGATACATTGCACCTATAGTTAGAAGGAGAGGGTGTTGATAAAAGCTACACCACTATGCCAGAAACACGCGTCCATCCTGCCTCAATTTTTAAACGAATTATTATAATTTACTTATCATTTACAATTTTTCTTCATTATCATAATTCTTCATACTTTCTTCGTTATAAAAAACTTTTCTTAAACTTTTTATATCAAACGAATGATACTGTATAATAATTTTCAAGAGAATTTTGGAATGGCGATAAGTCCATCCGAGATTTATTTTAATAACGTTATATTGTAGAACACAAACCGAAATTCGAAACCTCTTAAACATTTATCATTTTGGCATAGATTTAATTGAAGCGCAGATTAAAGAGCCGCTACAGAAACAGTAAGGACCTTCATAATTGTGTAATTTACATGCGGTCTATCCGTATAATAACATGTTCGAAGTCGATTTTATTAATATGCATTTATATTAAACTATTGTCAATGTTCTAAACCTATATTTGAATGGTAAGATTAATCCTTAATTTAGATCTAATAAAACAAACCTGATTAGTTATTTTTGTTAGCAGTTTTATAGTTATGTAGTTTTTGTGTTTTTTATTTCCCCCCTCTATCATTTCCTTGCATCCTTCGTCAAACCAGGGTGCTCTTTTCTTTTTCTTTTTG
>WYDF02094206.1:7412-24083 GCA_009867245.2 Adranes taylori | reverse complement strand
ACCGTTCGGAATGGAAGGAGAAAGGGGAGGCCTACATCCAGCAGTGGATATTCAATGGCTGAATAAGAAGAAGAAGAAGAACTAACGAAATCTACCTTATTATTATAATTTTTTTTTGTAATTTCGTCATCTTACTTTTCTCATGGTAGGATCTCGACAATGGGGGCTTCGCTACAAATCCAAAGTTTCAACTGTGAAAACACTCATAACATTAGTGGAGAACAAAGGTAATTCAGCATTTCCCTTATATAGCTCATCATTTCTATTGCATTTCCCTTTTACCCTGTCGTATAGCATAATATTATTATGAGCCGCATAATATTATATAATAACATATTATTATGGTGAATCAGCCCAACAGATATAAATATCATCTATAACACCTTAATCGACAGTGCTTACGAAATTATTGAACTGTAATCGAAAATGTGTAACAAAATTAAAATGTGCACCACCAATTGCACTAAATAGATTCATTCAATTAAATACTTCACAAATCTGACAATATTCTTACGAATGAAAGAAAAGTTTAAGCAACACTGAGCTTGGAGAATGCTACAACAAGGCGAGCACCGATTTGCGTAAGCATTCAATCCACGAAGATATCAGTCGAGTTTGGTGTCTGACAGTCGCTCCGTCAGATACGCTTACGATTCTACGATTGACTTGTCACAGAATGGTTTGGCTCGTTACGGATCGTCAACCATTGATTTAAATTAGTTGTCCTTAAAGATCGTTTGTATCCCTGATGTAATAATATCCCAATGTCAAAACATTTCTGTTTTATAAAAAGAAATTTGTATTAAGAATATTAAACAATGCCATTTGTTAGAAACAGTGTAAGAAAACTAGAGTAAACTAGTGCAAAAAATAATAAAACTGTTGGACACTGTGATCCGGGATGTGGAAGCAATGGGTAGACTTGTAATCGGCGTATTGTACATAGCCTCAGCCAGTCGATAAATGATATAAAACAAGCAATAAACAAATAATCATCAGCCAATTATTCGTCAAAGCATCAATTAAATAAATAATTCGATAATCAAATAAATCAAGAATTGATATTTTAATTTAATATAATTTAAGCAACGGAAAGATTTACGATGAATAATCACATAAGTTTTACAAGCAGGCATTGAACTTGGCATATAGAGAGACGTCGACTACTACCGATATCCAAACGGAGTTCACAGAGGTAGGAGAGAGTGATAGAGACGAATACAGAAAATCAAGCAGCGTTAGCACCGCATTGTACATAGAGGGAGGAGAGAGAGACCGACTTCAGAAAGCCACGTAGCGTTCGTATCAAATTGCACAGTGCGGGAGGAAAGAGAGTTGTCGATCAACGCCGCAAACCACACGACACATGTCTTCTCGTGAGTTAAAGAGAGAGAAACGGAAGAGGAATAGAGATGGAGAATATACATCGTTCGCATATCTATGACCTTCCTTTTGCTGCTGCTTCTGCTTCGGCAGATGTTTTTCACATTTTTTGTGTCTTTGTATCGAGAGTAGAATATAAGCAAAAAAAAATGGTATATACTAAAAGAGAAAGGTATGTTTCGTTCTCTTTTATGGCACCTTGCTCTTCGCGTGCAATTTTTTCACTATAGAATTTCGCTTTTGGTGATCACCGAGTTCGAGTAAACAATTCTTAGTAAGGTTGATGTATTTGAGTTTATTGCCCCCGTTTAGACAGAGATTTTATGATCTCCCATTTTTGGAACACACAACTCTTAATGAGTTTATTGAACTTTGCGTAACATCCTCTGGACGAGAGTTCAATGCCATCGTATTTTCGGCGAACAACTTTTAATGAGTTTTACTTTCGTCTGACCACATTTTTCTATTGTGTGTAAGGAAAGAACACCGTCTCGAATGCTTTATTTTTACGATTGAACATCATTACGCCTATCATAGAATCGTAGATTCTTAGCAGCGATTGTTCTTTAAAATTCGTAACGTACAAAAGGGCGCTTCTTATTCGAGGAAAATTCTCCCTTCTTAAACATTTAGAGCTTTGTCGGATAGTCTTCGAATGAGCATTTTCGCACGTTCAGATCAGTATAATTCTCTTTTGATGCTCAGACTTGACTTTTGACAGCGAACATAGTCGCAATGTAGACAACGGTTTGTTCTCATAAGAGCCACAATGAATCATTATGTCATTTCTAAGTTAAATTCTACCAACTCCATATATTATAAATAAAAATCTGAATAGAAATTCTCTAAAATTCTCTAAAGATCGTTGGTATTTCAGATGTAATAAGATTACAATATCAAAATATTTCTGTTTCATAAAAAGGATTTTGTATTAAAACATTTCTTTTTAAAGACAAACAGTAGATAATAAACGGTGCAAGCAAATTACAAAAACTTTATTGACATTTAAGACGCCGACTTCATATCAGCTAATCCAAAATCGAATATTGATGAAAACAGATTCAAATAAATAGAAGGTACCGAAAATTGTACGCTTTAAGGCAGACAAAAAATGGGACCAAGCAAAGAATGACAGCAAAATTGGACAGATTGCGGATCCTGGAAGTTGAAGCAATGGATAGACTTAGTTTCTGTTTTATTGATTGAAATAACCTTAGGTAGTTCCAACTTTTCCAGAAAGCCCAATGAGTCTTAGGCAAATGGAATTTGTCAGAGAAATTACATATATGTCAACGAGGAATATTTTCAATAAAATAAAAGGATTTGTACCGAAATGTTGTTCTCAATCTTTTTTAAATTCTTACTCCTCATATTTGGGACAAATTTCAACTATTATAATTAAATTTATTGGATAACTTTTAATATTAATCTATTAATAATGATATCATGAAAATTCGATCGGTAAATAAGTAAGAATACTTTAATATTTATTAATATTATTTGTGTTTTTCATATAAAGCTTATCATCTAAACAGAAACGTATTTTTGTTGAAATGATACAAGTACGTATTACAGCAAATGAGTAGTTCAAATATATTATATATAACCATACGCACATATGAACAATTTGCTATAAAGCTGTGTCGTACTTGTATCATTTCGTTTACTTTTTAAGCTATAATCGAAAGAGACGCAATTTTTAGATTATTTTCTACCATTAACATATCAAAACGTTTAACCTTATTCTTTTACTTTGTATCATATGAAAAAGGGTGAATTGTTAAAATTGTCATTTCTTTAATCAAATTAGCTTTTAATTCTATAATTCATTACTTTTAATTCTATCGAAAATTTACAGGAAATGTTTAAATACGCTCGAACCAAATAAATTTCTTATAAAATAAATCTAATTAAAATTAAATTCTACAGAAGAAAATAAATAAAAAAACGTCATCGAGTGCAAAAACTTTTCATACGCTCGTTCGGAAATAAGTTTGAAATAAATTCTCTTTCAATAAATATGCTAGCGTCTAGTCATATAAGTTACTCCTTTCGTTCTATCCCCTCATCACAAGGATCTCAAGTGCCTTTATTCATGTCCTTTGTTATTGCATCTAAATTCTCCTTCTTCCATGCGAACGATTTCGCTTAACAAAACAAAATCAAGAGTTTACATATTACGTATTTGTGTAATGCTTATAACAATATTATGTCACTAAATATTACCATGAATTTTACAGGACGATTCATAACTCATAATAAGACAGACCTCCAATTTTTATAAATTGACGAGATGTACAATGTGTCACACTTTAGACGGAACCGCATTTCCTTAAAAATTTTATTCCTTAAATTCCTCATTAAATTGCACTTTTAGGATAAGTTACTTTCCCTTCTCACTAAAATGGTAGTCTAGTACACTAGACTACGGTAGTCTAGTACACTAGACACTAGTCTAGAAAATAAATAGCAACATTGATGCAGTCGTATTGGAGAATCATTTATCAAAAAAAAAAGTGAAAATATACAATTATGATAAAGATGGTTGGAAATTAACGAATTTCTATGAAAAACTAATTAATTAGCAGGTTTGTATTAACTTGTACGAGATAAATATACAAACTATTTGTACGAGATACATGTATAATCAAGTGACCTGTCTACATAAAATCGTATCGTTTACCTCAAACTCAAAGAGAGACAAGTCAATTATCTTCTAAGTCAAAATATTATACGCCCATCATGTTCACCATAGTCGTGACAAGTCAGAGTGTCAACCAAGAAATGGAATCAGAGCGGAGTTCTCAAATTTCGTCTTTCAATTGATTACCAATCCAAATTTCGCCTTTAAATAAATTGATTACCGATTGTTGAACTCTCCGACTATCGAAGATAAGTATCCGATTGTAACTTGATACTGGACAAATTAAGCCGTTCTCAATGCTATACCACACTTGATCTGACCTTAGGTTATCACCAAATAGAAATATCGCCTGAAGACATGGAAAAAACATGAAAATAGTGCTCATATTAAATATAAAGTTTGGTGGTTTCCTAGAATGGAAAATCGAAGAACGACTTTATTAAAGAACGACTAAATAAAGATAAAGAATGACTGGGTTAATAAAGAACGACTTTCATGGTATCTAGAAATATCAGGAACTTTTCATGATATAAAATGTGAAGTAAGTCTGTATTTTTCAATTGCAACTAAGAGGAGCGTGTGTATGTGTCTGGTAATCTCTTTTAAACTATTCGATCGATATTATTTTCTTCGTAAATGAGCCATTTAATTGCAGATTTTGATTGATTATCACGCCAGCGACATCCATTTCTTGGTACAATGTCTATACTGTCTGACTTTAAATAATTCATTCTATATATTTTACTACATGCGGAAGCACACGTGCATGCTTCTGTGAAAGGACAAACAATACATTTGTCTAAACTTTAGACAGGCCATTATTAACATGTTCAGATCACTCTGGTACAGTATTCAACAATTTCGGTTTTCATATTAAATTCATCATTTCTATGTTGTTCGTGCCAATTCAAACATTTTTCTCTATCTTCTTCATTCATGCTATCGCAATCATAAAATTCTTTACTTTGTAGAATGTCAATATAATTTTCGTTTTGTTTGGTGTTGAATAAATGTGGCAAGTAGCCTTTTGTAAATACGTCAGGGAGATCGAATACTTTAGGTAGTTTTGATCCGCATCTTTCATTAATTGGAGTGCTGTTTGAGTCTGTATTTTTCCAACATCTTTTCGAGTCTTATAATTCATATCTTTATTAGCAATCGCTAGTGCAACAACCAGAGCTCTATGTAAACCCATATTATCTTTATTCGCTATAGGCACTATACTACTGCGTGCTGAACATTCTTCTTCAAACGTATTATAGTAATTACTAGTTCCCTTCCCGCGACCTACAGGTATTCTGTCCAATGTTACATCTAAATAAGAATTTCTTTGAGATATACTTTCCAGTACGCGGCATACATCTCCATCTCTAACTTCCGATGCATCTCGAAATCCAAGCCAACCAGGTAGTTTTTGTTTAAAATTTTTGCTGGAGAACGTGAAACCAACTTTATCAGTAGGAAGCACATCCTTGGTCGCATCTTTAATTATTTCGTTTACCGCTTCCTTAATACAACTAATCGGATTTACGCCATCAGGAATCGGGTTAATTTTAAATTACAATTTTAGAGATTCCCGATTGAATCGTCAAACGTACGAGATATAGTTTGCAGCAATTGTATATTTATTCATCATGCTTTACGATCTATTATTTCGATGACTTTTAAAATTAAAAACGCGCCTGTTCTCAAACACGTTTTCGCTCTGAATGATTTTATAAATAAGTTTTGTTTTAAATCAATTGAGAAATTGGATTATTGCACACTGAAGAATAAGCAGGCAGTATATAAATTATTAAAAAATATTAAACATTTTGAACGTAACTAGGTTAGTAATATACCAACTAATATTATAATATAGAATGTGATGAGTAAAATAGATCAACATACACTTTTGTTATAATTGAATTATGTAATTTAAAAACATTATTTTTATAATGTAATCTTTATTTTTGTATAAATTTTATTATAATTACACTATGGTTAGGGTATTAATTTGAAATTTGGTAACACTTGAAACGAGCAAATAAGATTAACGATTACTGTGTTCAGACAGTTGTTCATGTCTCTTGTACAATGTAATTTTTGGTTTTGCAGGTATAGGTAGTGTCGAAAAACTAAGTCGATTATAACCAATATTTTTTTTCAATATTTTAATAACAGGCGGCATATTGTTAGAGATTATAATAGCAATCGTGATTCTCTTTAGAACTATAGCCAATATTAGGATTCCATCATTAATAATTCCATAGACATACGCTGTAATATCTCTAAACGGGAAATGCCGATCTCTAACAAGCACGAGTCAGGATATATTCAGTAAAATTTTAAATTCATATCAATTAAGAAGAAAGTTACAAATAGTTCCGTTATAATACAGCTTATAATTTCCGTTTAAATCAAAAACAGAAAGATCTAAACAACGGAAAAGATGTCTAATTTTCGTGGAAAGGGAATGATAGAGACAAGTGAACTTGATGATGGGCTAAAAGAGAATGAAAGGGTGGATAACTTTTAAAGCAAGGAATGAAGAGTAATACGTTGTTACTTCCTTACCAACCGGAAATTGACTTTTATATGAAACGTGTTTATTCAAGCTTCAAGCCGGTATAGAGCTTATGTTACATTTATTATTCATATGAGATACGCGAAAATTTGTATGGAAACGTTTCGACTCTATATGCTATAAGCTCAGTGTTGTGTTATATGTCAGTTTATTACGGACAAAACGAAATACACTGAGGCTTGAGCCATCCTCAACATCATGTTTGTGTATATTATATTAAGCACAGATGCACTAGAACAAGTTTCTTGGTGACTTTGCTCCTTCCGATGTATTAAAAATATGATTTCCCAAGAAATTCAGATATGCATCGTTGAATTTCGTGAAAATTAATTTACAATTGAAATGAACCTTGTTCAATTTTCCAAAGCTCTATTTATTTTATTTCAGAAAGAAATACGCTACATTTCATTTTGTTTCAATGCTCACTTCAATGATAAGCAATTTGTTACTATTTAACTAAAGCTATGGCCAGAAAACGTATTAAATAGTATATTATATTATCCGACTAAACCTTTATTGGCACTTTGCATAAAACACTTTCCCCGTTACAACATATTGTAACGAGGTAAATTGTCTTCGTTCTAATCTAGTTTGATGAAGGATTAAGCATTTGATACTTATAAATTATGTAAATAATTCAAAATGATTACATGCTGTAAAATGTTTAGCGGTTTAAGCAGCATATATGACAGGTTTACCAAAAATAAGTTTTAGATTTAAAATGTATACATATGATTGATCGCGATTGAACCCTATGGTATTTAATTAAATCTTAAACAAATTCTTTTACATAGGAACATATATTTGTGCAACAAGCAGAGTGGGAGCACGGTACAACGCTATTATCATTGTATGTGTGGATGAAGATTGTACAGCTAATTCAATTTAGGCAAATCATGGCCGAAAGTAATTAGAAAAATATGGTGTCAGATACATTAGATAAGTGCAATATACCATAAGAAATTTTACTGAGAGATTTCAACGAAATGAGAATAGGAAATTAGCGAGCCTATTAAAGGTTTAAAGGCTACATAGAAGCTACAAAGTTGGTTTAACTTTTGTAAATATAAATATGATTTAGATTAAATGAAATCAGGATTAATTCCAAATAAAATCATGATTAAATTAACATGAAATAAAATTAGGCATGAGGCCTCTCACATACAGTAGTCGATAATAACAAGTATTTATTGAACAAGTATTTATTGCAAGCAACAAGTATTTATTGAAATAAATTAAAATGAATTACTAAGGTAACTGTGCATAATTAAGTTGTGAGGAGAAGAACCACAGAAATTGTAAGTAAATAATTTTATATTTAGTTGAGAACAGATTTGATGATTCGCAAACGCAATTTTGATTAATTTCTTCGTAATTGGACGAGATACTCGAGCATGACTAACATTCTAATTCATTACTTTTGTGTGGCGTTATTTATTTAATTAAATGCACGAATATTTATTTTAAGTGTATGTATGCATTTTGGAGAACAGTAACAATACATTTTGTTAAGTTTCACCAACTCTCTTTTATTTTATCGGCCTGAAGCATAGAACACGATTTGTGATTGTTAAGAGTTGTGTGCTACAATTAATTATCTAGACACATTTATGATTAAATCTTATGTTAGCTATGGCAAAGTCTTGTGTTTTATTTTAAATTGGGATGAGAGTTAGAAGGATTATAACTGCACATATTCTGACTCGATATAAGCTGTAACTTTATTAGTAATCGATAAATTCATGAAAGTATTAAAGCGAATCGCATTTTTCCTATGTTTTGAATAATCTTGTACCTAAAATGTAAAGGGAACAATAGAACAATAGTCACAAAAACCCACAATAGCAGGCGAATTACTAGTGAAGCTACAGAAATGAAAAATATGATAAACAAACGAAATGACAACGAAATCATTTCTAGCGCTTGAAAACTTGTATTACATCCTTACCATTAAAATAAACAACAAATGAATTACACCCATAACAAACCAAACAAAAATGCATCTATAGTACGACCACCATCAGCATCCATTCAACCACCCAGTGTACGACCGCCATCAAAGACATGTGTAGACATAACATTCGTCATCGTACCAGTTGCGAGAAGCGCTAACACCAAAATGAGAATAACAAGGTCGTATGCTAAACGCATCACACAATAAGTTTTCATACTTTTTCTAAGCCTCGACAATGCCAGATGCGACTTTGGCGAAACGTTGGCAAACTGAAAACCCTACCACGCGAGAAATAACTGTAAAAAGAAGAAACTACTCATTAGATTACACTCGTGAAAATATATATATATATATATTGCACAGTTTATATAACTTGAGTAAAGCTCAATTTACAAATTGAATCTTTACTAGAAATATGTAAAACGTTTCTATGATACAAAATAAAAAATCATGCACCTGATGACAAACTATGGTCAGTAAATTGACTTCTTTGATTATTCAACCTAATAGAGTCGGAATGTTCTTTGATTTGAATTGAGAACCTTCTATTTGTGCAACCTATGTAAAATTAACGTTGATTAACGTCCAAAGCAATTATGTATTTGCCAATTTATTAAGATTATTAGGAATAAATAGATTATAATTTTAAAATGAACTTCACTCAAGTTATATAAACTGTTCAATATATATATATATATATATATTTTTAAATTATATAAATATTTATTATTCACGGAACCATTAATACATTTGAATTTTAATTACAAGTAAATGCTTTTATAATGTACTAGATAACACGTTTATAAAAAAATGTATTATTTTTGATTGTAATATTAATCTGAAATTATTTATACTTTAGTTAAGACTTTTGAATTTTCTAATACTCATTCATATTAAGATCTAGTAGTCGTTCTGTCAAAACGACATTTCAATATTTTCGTTTCCGCAACAAAAATTTCAAAAAGATTATAATTAAAAATTTTTAATTTATTTAATTTTACATTCGTGTTAACTTTATAATTGCTGTTATCAAAGCAGGATCGTAATTTGTTTGAAAAAAGTCAAATTTAATTTGATTAGGCAATTTAGATATTATATTGGCGGATTACTCATTGAATTGATGAATTATTAGAGAATTGCTTATTTCAATTATTAATTAATAAAATTAATGAAAATCCAGTACCAAAATGGCCCCAATCTTCATTCGCGTACCGCACTGCTGTCTGTTGTTTGCAATTTCAATTGGAAAGTCTTTCTTTTAAAATTGCTCATTGTTGTGTATTTACAATTGTTCGCATACACGGTGAACGTTTTCGCCTGAAATTACCCCTCGATTAGTTGATGATTTTGGTGCGTTGATGAAGTGGTAAGTTCCATATGTCTTATAGTTTGCTTGGATGCGTCATCATGATTAAAATGTTGGAATTTGAGTGCTTTATGTTCTTGTCTTCGTATTGAACGTAGTGGTGCTGAGGATTGGAGCTCTATTTGTTTTTGGTTGGTATGGTATTTGCGGACTATCGAAACTCGATGAGTAGCTTCACCCGTGAAGATAAGACGTACGTCTTCAGGTAAGGCGTCAAAGTTACATGAGTGAATAGGTAAATTATTTGACCAATGCACGCTATTTGCAGACTGCCGATCCTCGATGAGTGAGCATGAAGGTAAAAGGTACGGCTTCAGGTTTGGTACTGAAACTGCATGAGTAGACAGTCCAAGAGTCCAAGATCCACGGAGCGCTTATACCATGACACGGTGAGCACTTGAATATTCCGGTCGGAACGGATGTGACAAAACGGTTGATCGATGGATACAAGTTTGGTTGATCGATGTAACAAGGTTGTGTGCTTGACGGTGTCATCTGACACAAGAAGGATTGCATTGTGATGCATGTCCACCAATGTTTACACATATGGTTAGCGTCGTCTGACTTAGGCGGGCTAGATGATCGTCTGTCTTGTTCCTCAATTTTTCTTGTTGCAAATGATAATGTCGCCTAGAACACCAAAGTGGATTGGTGCAGATAGCTAAACGGAAAAACCTGTGACATCTGGAGTGTTGTGCTAATGGTCTTCAAACCAAGGTGCATGATGTAGAATTGTTTTGATTTGATGACATTAATCTTGGTTATGGAGTGTCCATGTGGAGTTCCATAGTGGAGTGGGGTCGCTAAGTTGTGTTTTTCGGCTGTTGTCCTGTTTGATGATTGTGGTAGGTTGAGCTGCGTTCCCAGGTGGATGTTTGTTGATCGGCCGGTTGTCTGAGGTTGTTGATGTGGATAGGCAATTTACCATGGTGACACAATTGGAGACGCATTTGGGACTTATGGATTACCTCCTCTGATGTTGTTGGTTGTATTATTGCTGTTGGTGTGCCGGCCCCATTTACTGATAGTTGTTGATTTGTGCATCTTCGCTTCATGTTGCTTGTTTCCTTTGTTGTATATTGTTTGATTGGACGCCACAGAACTACTTGACCCGATTCCAGTAGTTATTTAAGTTATTAGGAGTGTTTATTATTATGTACTTTATTATTTTACCTGTCTTAAGTTTTATAGACTTACTAACTTGACGTTTGCCTACTTGTTGTTTTGCGAATTCCTTTTGGCCACCAAGTTGGGCGACACAATTATATTACAGAATTGCTGTTATTAAAGCAGGATCGTAATTTGTTTGAAAAAATCAAATAAGATTCGATTAGGAAATTTATATATTGTAATGGCGAATTACTCATTGAATTGATGAATTATTAGAGAATTGCTTACTGCAATTGTTAATTAATTAAATTAATGAAAATCGGGTGTCAACTTTTTAAGTTTTTTATTTTATTATATGGTTTTAATTTTATAAAATTAAATAATTTAACATGTTATATAAATATGTCAGAAAAAAATTCTATTTCTTAATGTGGCTTAAAAAAATATTTTAATTGGACGGGAATTTGACATTTCAAATGTAAATTAGTTTATTTGATTAAGATTTTTAAGGTTATATACGTATACTGTTGCAGTAATTAATCTGGTAATAACAAATGTTTTTATATGTTTATTGCTTTTATTAGATTTGAAATAGAACTAACTGTTAAATAATTGTCAGTACATTTAGCTCGATATATGAATATGATCAATAAACTAAGAATACATGTGCCCGGTGTTTACATATGCAGCAGGCTCCATCTATCGCCAAATGCAAAGCCCTATAAGTAAGCAATAACGCGGAAATCCGCATTACCGACATGCATGTCAGATTTTGAACTGATATTTATAAACATAACCTTAAAAATGCTGCGTCATAATATTTGTTTACATTCTTATCAGCACGATGATAGACGAAGATATAGGAAGATATATGATCGGTGAGCAAGTAAGTGCCCGCGTTCGGCCTTTCCCTTAACGTGGTTTTCTACTATTAAATAAAATATTGGAGTTTTTGGAATACTGTAATTTAATTTCTACTGGTTTACATATCAACAACTCCACATACTAGGATTTTTCTTTATTTAATAAAATACTCCAACTAGTTTAAATCGAATGCCATTAGGTGACGCCATCCAGTTAAATCAGTTGAAATAAAATAATATTAAAACATATTCCATCTTCAATTTTTCAGTAAAATAATAATTTATTACTATATTTCTCTGAATATCTGAAAGGTTCCATATAACATCGTTTCATATAAAACTTTCTAAATAAGAACCAGATATTTGAGAAAGGCGAGAAATTTACTTATCTAATTGAATTCTGCGGTTATATTGTCGCCATGTTTAATATTATTATTAGTAAAGCATGCAGTTGCTTTTAGTAATGCAGAATAACTTCCTGACGGAACACATAAAAGTTAATTGGGAAACACATTTGAGAAAATAGCATAAGGTTTTATCACACTGAGCTATTTTAGCATAAATACAGTAATTTAAATAAATAATACAGTTTAGTTATTTAAATTGTCTTAAATTATTATCAAAAAAAAATAAAAAATTCAATTCTTAAAACTACTCCAGTTAAGCAAGCGAATATACAAAGGTAAGTAAATTATTCACTCATCATTTATATGTATGTTAATTCTTATTCAATTCCGCTATAAAATCTATGTGAATTCTTTTCTCACCTAATCGCAGTTCCACTGATTGATTTTTTATCATTCCTTACTTCCAAAGGCACATCATTTTAAGACTCTTAAGACTTCATAATGAACGCTATTAAATTACTGGAATCAACAACATTAAACGTGACAAAAAGAAATTTCTGTGCGTTTAAGTTGGTAACTTTAAAGAAACTTATGTTGATGAATTTTGCTACTAAACAGGTGTTGACTAAACAGGTGCGTCATTCGTTCAGACCTAATTCAGTGCTTGACAAAATCAAGAGGCGAGTTTAGAGCAACTCAATACAATACTGTATTGTATTGAGTTGAGTATAGTATATAGTATTGCATAAAGTATTGTATTGATTTAATTTAGTGCTTGACAAAATAAAGAGGCAAGTATTACGCAACTTAATACAATACTGTATTGCATTGAGTTGCCTGAGTATTGTATTAACTTATTTCAGGACTTGACAAAATGAAGAGACACGTTTTGAGCAACTCAATATAATATTATATTGTATTATGTTGCTAATTTTGTCAAGCACTTAATTCAGTGCTTGCTAAAATGAAAAGACAACTTTTGAGCAATACAATACTGTATTGTACTTAGTTGCTCAGAATTTATCGCTTCATTTTGTCAAGTACTGAATTAAGTCAAGCATTCCACACTGAATTAAGTCAATACAATACTGTACTCAATATACTTTCTAGTCAATACAATACTCAATACAATACTGTGTTGTATTGAGTTGCTCAAAACTTTACTCTTCATTTTCATTTTGTCAATAAAATACTGAATTAAGTCAATACAATACTTTAATCAATATACTTTCTACTCAATACAATATTGTATTGTATTGAGTTGCTCAATACTTGTCTCTTCATTTTGTTAAGCACTCTACTAAGTCAAAAATATCACGAACCTGTTCAGTCAACATTTGAACTAGTAACAAAATTTACCAAACTACTTTTTCCTATACTTTGTTCCCATCCTAACCGGGTCATATCACACTTTCTCCGTTCCTTTAATAAAACACTTAAGATTTTTGTGATAAGCAACTTCTTGTTTTTATCCTACTTTCTGTTTTTATCTTAAGCTTTTAGAAAACTTCTTAGTGAACTAGACCCATTATCAAGCTAAAACTTGTGAACAACGTCAAAGAAGCATTTTTAAACTCAATATTATATGTAATTAACTAAGTTATGAATAAAACTCTTTACCTAATGTTCGAGATCGACTGCTTATGTTTCCATTTTGCCGAAGCAACTCGTTAAACGTGACAAAAAGTAATTTCTGTGCGTTTAAGTTGGTAACTTTAAGGAAACTAATGTTGATAAATTTTGTTACTAATTCAACTGTTGACTAAACCAATACGCCATTCATTCAGACTTAATTCAGTGCTTGACCAAATAAACAGACAAGTTTAAAGCAACTCAATAAAATACTGTATTGTATTGAGTTGAGTATAGTATTGCATAGAGTATGGCACTGATTTAATTCAGTGCTTGACCAAATAAACAGGCAAGTTTAAAGCAACTCAATACAATACTGTATTGTATTCTGTATTCTGATGCTCGAGTATTGTATTGACTTAATTCAGTGCTTGGCAAAATGAAGACAAGTTATGAGCAACTCAATACAATACTGTATTGTATTGAGTTGCTCATTTTGTCAACACCTTAGTTCAGTGTTTGACAAAAGAAAGAGACAAAATTTGAACAACTCAAATAAAATACTATATTATATTGAGTTGCTAATTTTGTCAAGCACTTAATTCGGGTTTTGACATAATGAACAAATAAATTTAGAGCAACTAAACACAATAAATGCTGTAATTTACTGAGTTAGTTGCTCAAAACTTATCTCTTCATTTCGCCAAGCACTAAATTTAAACGAAGGGACAAGTGTTGAGCAACTCAGTACAGTACAGTATTGTATTGAGTGCTTGATTTAATTTAGTTCTTGATAAAACCTGTTGCTTCATTTTGTCAAGCACTGAATTAAATCAAGCACAGTAGTGCTCAGAGATGCTCAAAATTTGTCACTCCATGTTCATTTTGTCAAGCGCTAAATTCAGTCAATACAATACTCTACTCAATACTATATTCTACTCAATACAATGAAGAATTCAATGTATTGTATTGAGTTGCTCAAGACTTGTCTCTTCATTTTGTCAAGCACTGAACTAAGTCTAAACGAATCACATACCTGTTCAATCAACATTTGAATTAGTAACAAAATTTACCAACATAAGTTTCTTTCATCTTAAGCGCACAGAAATTACTTTTCGTCACATTTAAGAGCATTGATTTAGCAAAATTCAGACATAAGTGGTCGATAATTGAACATTATGTCAAGATTTTTACTCATAGCGTAGTTACTTTTATATATTGTTGATTTTAAAAATGATTCTTTGACGTTGTTCATAATTTTTATCTTGATAATAAGTCTAGTTTCCAAAAACGTTCGCTAAAAGTTTATTTCAAATAAACGTGAATGAAGACGACATATTTTTTTCTATTACTTATTATGTTCTTATTTAAGAGTTGTCTTAGAAATAGTAACGTTGTTATGCTGCTAGGTTAATCATTTTCGCACAAACACATGTTCTCCGGCATTTAAATTCTTGTAGGAATTTTTCTATTAAAATCGCAGTATCCTTATAACTTTTTATAATCTCTCGCAATCCCTATAATCCTTTTATAAACCGTATAATCTCTTTCCATAATCCCTTGCAATCGTTATAATCCCTTTTAATAATCCTTTATCCCTTTTTATAATACTTTCCTGTTTAGAATTCTTTGTATATTCCCCTATTATAATCCTGAATAATCCTTTTTTAAAGTTTTATAACCCAATAATCCCTTTTTATAATCCTTTTCATAATCATTTAAAATCCTTATAAATATTATAATCCCTTTTTATAATTGCTTTTTGTAATCCATTTTTATAAACCTTTTTTATAAACGCTTTCTAATTTTGTATAATCCTTTTTATAATTGTTATAATCCCTTACCAAAATACCTTGCATTTTATAGTCACTTTTTATAATACCTTTTTATAAAAACTTTTTATAATCCCTTGGGCATTTGCATCATCTCTTGCCTTTCACAGTCCCTTATATTGTAATCCTTTCTATAATTCCTTTTTATAATCACTTTTTCTGTAATCTCTTTATACAATCCTTTTTATAACCCCACTCTCATTTAATTTCAAAACACAGTCTCCTTTTGTTTATCATAACGTTTACTTGCTTTTGATCAAAGTTCAAATCTTCCAGTTGTTTACAAGATTCTTTATAATCACTTGTTCTTTGTACATCGCAAGGTTCGTCGGATTTCTACGCTGTTATGCTGCTAGGTTTCTCATAAATACATTTTCTCTACCATTTAAATTGGTGTAAGAACTTTTCTTGTCGAAACGCAGTTTTCTTAGATCTTTTTATAATCCCTTGCAAACCCTATAATTCTTTTAGAAACTCTATAATCCTTTTTATAATGTCTTGTTCTTTATAATCCTTTCATAATCCTTGTATATAATTTATTGTTTTTTAGAGTCCTTTTTGTAATCCCTTATTATAACCTTTTACAAATTCTTTATAATCCTTTAGTATCCTTATAATCCCTTATAATCTCTTTTTAGAATCCTTGATTATAATCCTTTATAATATCTTTTTATAATTACTTACAACCGTTTTAATCTCTTTTTATAAACCCTTTTAATAATCCCTTATTATAATCCTTTTATAAGTCCTTAAACCCATATAGTCTGTTATAATCTCTTTTTATAATCCTTTTTATAATCCCTTTTTCTTATACATCTTTATAATCTCTTATAATCCCTTGCATTATAATGTCTTTTCCCTTTTTATAATCCCTTTTTCTATAATCCGTTTTTATAATCCCTTTTTATAATCCCTTTTTATAATTCCTTTTTATAATTCCTTTTATAATCCTTTTTTTAATTACTTACAACCGTTTTAATCTCTTTTTATAAACCCTTTTAATAATCCCTTATTATAATCCTTTTATAAGTCCT
>WYDF02094195.1:0-10809 GCA_009867245.2 Adranes taylori | reverse complement strand
ACGTTCGTAATGAAAATTTAGTTTCATTTATTGTACAATTTTTGGTCACCTGTCTACAACAATTTTATACATTAGGTCTTTAATATTTCTCTAATCGACACAACTCCTAATTTGTCAAAATCTTATAATTTAATCTTGTACTTCCACAATTATTTTCAGTCAACGTAGGAAGCATCTTTAGGATAAAATTGATTAAGAACATTTATAGAAGATGACTTTGAAATTAATTCAAGTATATTTTAAATAACAAATATACATTCCTGAAAATGTATTTTCAAATATAGTTTAAAACACAATTTGAACACAGAAATCCTAAATTCGTCAACTGTTATTTTGCTAAATTTCAATTTCAGAGTACAATCTGATCAAAATGTAATTAATTCTACCTCTTAAGTAAAACTTATTTGGCAGAACGCTTTTCCTAACGTCATGGAATACAAGTGTTCCGCGCAGAACCCCAGTTGAGAACCACTGCTCTAGTATGAGATTCTTTGATAATTCGTCAAAGATAGACAAGATCGAGAAAAAACTTTCGAACCAATCATTATGGTACTTATTAAAATTATTTACGTATAACTATAAAATTTAAAAATATACGGACTATTCCAAATAAGAGAAATCTCTATCAACTTTTTTTAGTTTAACTGGAATGATTTTGTAGCAATTAAATTTTATAGCAATTTTATCTAGCCTATTAGTTTTTCATGAGAATTATACAGAAATCTAACCTTAGTAAGAAAACGCACGATTTTTGTTTTTTTATCATTTACTTTTCAACATAGTCCCCTTTTTAGGCAATACACTTTTCAAGACGACTTTCCAACTTCAAGTAAAATTGGTTCAATTTTACCTGCACGACGGCCGCTCTGTGCGCGGATGCGTTGTCATGGGGGAAGAGAACATTTTCGCTTCCAAATCAGCGCGTTTTTTCTTCAATTCGGCATCAAAACGGTCCAAAAATGCTGCGTAGTAATCGCCAGTTAGGGTTTTACCCTTTGCCAAGTAATCAATAAGAATAATGCCTTTCGTATCCCAAACCCAACAGTAGCCAATAGCTCACCGGCCGATCGGGTCGTCTTTGCCTTTTTCGGTGGGCATTCGCCGCTTTTTCCCACTGCTTTACCGATTCCTTCCTCTCCGTCATGTAGTAATGGACCACGTTTCGTCAACAGTGACGTATCGATGAAAAAAATCCTTCGGTTCACGTTTTATCTCCGTCAAAGGCTTCTGCGAATCAGACTGACGTCTACGTTTTTGCTCTATAGTGAGTAAACGTCTCGCGGATAGGTTTTTCATATCTAAATGTTTGTGTATTATGGCGTTTACACGTTTGCAACCTCTGCTAGCTCACGGATTGTGATTCGATGGTTTGTCATAATCATATCATGGATTTTGCTGACGATTTCTGGTATAGTGCCGATATTTCAGGGCCCTGGGCGATCATCATTAAAAACACTCGTACGACCACGAACAAATTCAGCTTTCCAAAATTTGACTTGCTGGCGACGATGCAGGCTCGCCATAAACAGCATCCAGTTCGGCTTTGATTTCTGTATAGTTTTTCCCTTTCTTGTGAAGGAACCTAATCAGTGAACGATATTTAACTTTTTGCATTTTTCACAAATCACAAGAGTTGTTTGTTTGTGACGGCTGTAAAAACCAAACTAATTGTTCTTTTTGCTTCAAATTTTTACAGACGCCATATGTTGAATGGCAGATGTCAAGACAAATATGGTGTTCGTTGCCACATAATGCCATCTATCGAGGGCTAGATTTATGTCAAACCACCCTCGTATGTCCATTAGTGTAAAATTGTTAAATAATTTTTTTATTTCTAGACAGTCTTGATTGCGAATAAATTGTATATCTATTATTATTTTTAGTTTAAATTTTCGCTATTTCTTTACTTAGACGGGCCGAACTTATAAGAACAATACAGATCTGCACAATTAAAAATATATTTTATTTTAATTTTAAATGGAACACCTTTGCATTATTACATAAGCAGATGTAGCATTTTGTGTTTACAATTGACTAAAGAGTATCTTCTACTATAACCTGGAGTTTATGAGATATTAATTAGCGTTTAACAAAATATTTTGTTAGAATATTTACGGCTTGATTTTCGTTTCAAGATTTTTATCGCATACAATAATAAGTAGAGTTCTGTTTGACTTAATATTGACGTACATTTGTCGATAAGTCATCAGACGTTTTTTATTCCGAATTTAGAGAGAATAGAAAAATAGAAAGAGAAGTACAATTTACTTTATAATTGAATATTAAATTCATTCAAAAGTTATACCAGAACTAAGAAATAAAATGTCTTGTTTTATATTTTATAATTTACAAATTAATGAAATTGTTATAACAAAAGTACAATACATAAAAAGTACATTACCAAAAAATCTCATACTAGGACTCACTTTGTATACGAGGTATGATCAAATAATCGCGGAATTTGTAAATTTCGCTGATTATAGATCGTCGTTGTTTTGTTGGTAGATACTTCCACACACATATCTTGACAACTTCAGAAATATTGGTTATTTAGTTCATTGCTAGCTGTCAATAAGGATACTTGTTTTTTGGTGTCACGACGATTTTTCACTTGTGAGAAAAATGGAACAAAGAATTTGCATAAAATTTTGTGCTAAAAATAAAATAAAAGTGCAGCACAGTGCTGGACATGTTATATGTTGCTTCTAATGTTTTTTCTATGAATAAAACAAGCATTTATAAATGGCACAAGCCTTTCCAAGAGGGCCGCGAGAATGTTGAAGATGACGAGCGTCCTGGGCGCCCTAACATATCAGTAACTGATAGTAACACCAAAAAAAAAATGAAGAAAATAGTTATGGACAATCGCCTAATCGCTATCAAAGAAGTGGTTGAAGATGCTGGCATTTTATTTGGCTTATGTCTAGCTATTATTTCGTATGCTGTGGGCATAAGACGAGTAGCTGCAAAATAAAGCAGGGTATAATTGACACTGCTTAGGAGCCGCTTAATCCAGAATTGCTCAAACAAATCATAACTGGTGACGAAAAATGGATGTATGGATATTAGGGTGAAAGTAAGGTCCAATAATTCCAATGGAAGCTTCCTTAACAGATAAGACCGAAAAAGTTTGCTCGAATGTAAAGGTTCTACTCAATGGTTTCTTCAACATCAATGGCCTAGTGTACTATGAGTTTTTGCTACGCGCGTTGAATGAAACGTTTTTCGATATTCACGAGATCAAGACAGATCTCTAAAGCAATTTAACATTATATCGAAAATTTAATTTCAGATTTGCTTCGAAGAGTTGAAAAAAAAAACGTTGGAAGAAGTGTATTATGTCCAAGTCTAATGAGGATTACTTTATTAACATTGAGGAATAAGATTATTTGAGAAAAATGATAATTCCGCGTATTATTTGTTCATACCTCGTATATTTGTAGTATGTTAATTATTGCATTACATTCAAAGGTGTCCAAAATATCTTATATGTTGAAATTAGAGAAATAACACACAATTCCTGAGTTTGCTTTTAATATATTAAAAATACGGAATAGTTTATTTCTTAATAAAGTTTTAAAGTGTTTGTGATCCGATGATAACTTATGAGTGTTTTGCAAAAAATTTATAAATATCAATACACAAGACTACAAGACACGGATTTATCTAAGGACGATATGGACACATTTAATTATGCAGTAAGTCATTTTTAAATTAACAATTTAAATTGGTAGGAATTAAGTTATTTGCATAGTAATTTCTTTATATATGTATGTATATGACTAGCAGGACCGGCAAATTTGTTTTGCCCCCCACTTGTTTTGTTGTTTTGCCCCCCACCTGGTCCCCGTTTTTTCCGACTACCGTAGCCTGCAGCCGCTCTCGCAGGCTACGGTAGTCTCCGCACCCGCTCTCGCAGCGGCCAGCGAAATGTGGCCGCCGTGAGAAGCGATTCTAATTACCATAGTCTAATTGCCGCAACATGGTCTAATTGCCGCGGCTTAGTCACGGCCAGCGATATTGTTTCATAGCCTCGACCAGCATTATGGTTTCATTGCTGCGGCCAACGAAAAGGCCTAATTGCCGTGTCTTTGCCACGGGCAACGAAATTGCTGCGAGCAGCGACATGGTCTAATTGCCGCGCCAGCAGTTTGTTTCACTGCCGCGGCTCAGTCGCGGCCAGCGGTAGGGGTTCCTTGCCGTGGCTAGCGGTAGGGTCAATCCCTGTGTCTCCTGAAGCGAGTCACAACAAAGTGAATAGCATTAAAATATTCTTCTCGAATGCCAATGTATATAAATATTCATGGCGATCGGTTGAACGGTGTAGAAGTTGATGTATTGCAGCGCAACGTTGTGGGCAGTTACAACAATGAGGACACCATAAAAAACCTTTTCCCTGAAAAAATACATATATGTGCCAAATTTCATGATGATCGGTCAAACTGTCTGGTAGTCTATTAATCTGAAACACACACACACATATATATATATATATATATATATATATATATATATAGATTTAATATATTTTTTAAATTTAATAACCTTCATCAATCTCCTGTTGATGTGTACGCGTTTGATCTCTACCCGTCTACGGGTTCACACGTACAACACGATCGTGGTCTGCCTTTATATTTATTGCTGGGTGTGAGCTTTCCCAAATTCATCTTTTCCCATTTTCAACTTCTTTCATCGAGGCCAGAACTTCTTTCATCTACACTTCGCCGTTATTATTGTAGGTACCGCTCTACCGCCATTGGTATAACCTTTGTTATTATTACTAGTATTATTTGCGAACAATATAAATTTATATGTAATTGATTCAAATAATTTGCGGAAGGGTCTACCATGTACATTATTAACAAAGATAGTTTTAAAAAATCATTACCAAAAGTAGTTTTAAAAAAATTTGGAGCGCCGAAATGACACTAAATATTCGAAATGCCAATCCCATATTAATGCTGTAAATGTCATATATACAATAAATAGAACGTACCACAAGCGCATTTAAAACGTATAAATGAATGCAGACACTTGGATTTTTGCAAATTTTGTATGCTTATCAGACCTGTTTTTCTAAAATAATTTAAGTGATGCAAAATGTTATAGTACGAGGAGGCTGGTTTGATAGAAATCTATCATTCGATAGATGGCGCTACGTGACAACGCACACCATATTGGTTTTGATATCTGCTACCCAACACATGACGTCTGTCAAAAGAACAATTATTTTGGTTTTCGTCGCAAGCAAGTAACGTTTGTGTTTTGTGAATCAAATATCGTCACTACACCAGAAATCGTCAACAAAATCCATGATATGATTATGGCAAACCGTCGAATCAAAATCCCGGAGCTAGCAGTGATTGCAAAAATATCAACTGAGCGTGTACACGACATCATACACAAACATTTGGATATGAAAAAGCTATATTGGTGCGCGATGTGTGCCGTGTTTACTCAGTATCTGATTCGGAGAAGCGAAGATTAAACGTGATTCGAAGGATATTTTCGTCGATACGTGGGTCTATTACTACACACCGGAGACGAAGTAATAGCGAAAGCAGTGGGGAAAAACTGGCAAAGACCCACCGAAAAGGGCAAAGACAACCCGATCGGCCGGTAAGGTGATAGTGACTGTTTTTTGGGATGCGAACGGCATTATTCTTATTGATACTTGGCGATGGATAAAACCATAACTGGCGATTATTACGCAGCATTATTGCACCGTTTCTACGCCGAATTGAAGAAAAAACACCCTGGTTTGGCTCGCACATAAGTTCTCTTCTATCATGACTACGCACCCGCTCACAAGGTGGGTTTCACCAGATCTAGCACCTTGCGACTTCTTCCTGTTACCAAACCTAGAAAATGGCTTGGAGGACGCAGTTTGTGCAACAAACTATGAAGTCACGACCGAAACTATTTTGAAGAACTCTAGCAAAATTGCTTTTCGGAAGAGATCAAGAAGTTGGAAAGTTGTATTGAAAAGTGTATTGCCTTAAAAGGGGACTGTTGAAAAATAAATGATAAAAAAAATTTTTTTACTTCGGCTAGATTTCCGTCAAACCACCCTCGTACTATCATTCAAGATATTGAAACGAAGGAACATATGTTTTGAAGTGTCTGCTTTAGTGATATTCCCGGGAACTTTGGAGATTGACTTCATAATGACTTTTTGGAGCAAAATAATATAGTACTTTTATACAGTTAGCAATAAACACCAAGATTTAGACATTTTCCTACTGACATGCGTTTACTATCTTTAAAAGAATTTTTTGTTTATTTATATGATTAGTTTGAGGAAATATTGGAAGTAGGTAAAATCCAATGAACGAAATTATTGACGTACGATTTAAAGAACGAATTTTTATTCCAATACGTTGTAATAGGTTATGTTTTTACGTGTGGACTATAAGAATTTTCTGTAACTCTTGCATAAAACCCTATGTACATACTTCAACTAGTCGGGCTGATTTTTCGAATCCCGCCGATTGTAATATTAAGATAGACATACATAGTGAATAGCTATTGCAATAAAACATTTATTTTGTGGCGATAAGCATTTTTTTTTTGCTTTTTTGTTTGGTTTACTAAATATTACGATGTTCTTATCTTTTGTGTATATAATAAATTAGATGATATTTCTCGCGCTCGTTAAAATGACTAAGATAATGTTTGAAGTTAATTATAAGGCAATAAAGTAGTTAGGATGACTCTTCATTGGGAAAAAGCAAAGGTATAATATTAGCGATCTAGGTATGAAATGATATTTGTTATAATTGATCTTTAGAATGTTTGAATGCATTGATGATAGAGCTGGTCAGATTATATTGGCATGGCGCTAGTTGGCTGTTGTTTATGATGAAGGAATCGTCCAGCCAGCGCGTGGTGTCTGAGATGTAGAATTGAGATGTGTCTTCGAATGAAATGAAAATGCGTCGTCGAGTGAAATGAAAATTTATGGAAATGCGTTGTTGCGTGGTGTGCGTGAATGTAGACGATGTGGTTGTTGGAGACGGATTTGCTTATGGGCTTGGGAATTGACTCGTTGGTGATGTTGATTCGTCGATCTAGGTTTCTCCATTAACTTATAAGTCGCCGGCCTTCTCATTATTGTATCGAAGGCACTGTTAGTGGGTTAGAGGGAAAGTTGAAAAAATGTTAATACGAAAAAATGAAAAGAAAAGTGATGAATAGAAAGATTCTGCCGAAGAGTAAGGATGTTTTATTTGATGCGTAGCATGATACTTAGCTAAGTTACGTCGATTTAATTTGATAGTTGATTAATTTGATTTTAGATTTATTTTTGAAGATGATTTTACATATCTTTAACGCTACACACTAACCATACGACCGCGATAAACTTTCGCTGACGAACGGAGAGGTCTGGATATCTTAATTCTAAATTATGTCTTCGCAAAACGCGACATGCTTTAAGAAGAGCTAAAGACACAATTCAAAATAGCTTGTGTCTCATGCTAGGCTGTGTAAGGTTTTTATATCGAACTCTTAGCGTACATAAACTTCTTATATATTGAAATGATGGCGGTAACTTACATGGTTGAGAGCCTAAAAATTGTAATATTTTAAGCAAATAAGAAAGTTCGTTACGCCATAAAATTTTCCGTTGGGAATTGCTATGTATGTAAAAATACATAATATAAGAAAAACCGTTCGGAGTGAAAACATCTGGCTATCAGATCTATATATATATATATATATATATATATATATATTGTCAGATGTTATCTAGGATTTAAGTTTTTTGTGCAAAAAAACCGTCATCTGAATATGTAGATATGAAACAGGTGCAATATCACCTCTCAAAACGATCATGAGATAAGGAAGTCTCTTACCAAAATTCGCAACTAGATTATACATACATATAATTTTATGTATAAATAAATGTTTAAAACACTTGCGACAAACTAGCAAAATAAATATCTGAAATATACGCACGTGTAAGGAAATCCATAAACTGTTTTGATTATTTGGACATTAATGTCATTTTTTGCTTCGAATTATGATCATCCATCTTGCAAAATCTGCAGGTGCTTATGTGAAGAAATAACAAAAGAAAGCCGGGCATATGGACTGCATGTGGTCGGCCAGTGCTCCAAATTGGACCTTACTTCATAAAATTTTTACTTTTGAATGTTATTCATGTTCTTTTGTCAAAGAATCCTCTATAATCATTGCATTTAATTTTTTTAAATATTGTTCTATTACGTCAGGTGCGAGCGTGTACAAATACGTCATTAGCGTGTGTTGGTTACCTTAATTCCCTGCAATAGAGGAATGATTGTTACGGTTTACTTGGTACAGAAGTAATCAAAGCAGGATCGTAATTTGTGTATGACCACTATACTGCTTTTTATATTTTATTCTGTTTGTAACATAATTTGCTCTTGTACGAGATTCAGGGTTGGGTTAGGAATTCGTTGTTTTTCTAATTGCTTAATTTTTATAATAAAGTACACAATTCATATATATGATAAACACAGAGAGGCAATAACAAGTTTCAGTAGTTTGGTTTATTGTTCTAGTATTTATAACTTCAAAAATATGCCTCGAAGCGCGATTTCAAATGAATGACAATAATGTTGATTCTAAATATAATTCAAAATTTGTTAGGCTGATTCATTTCTCTTTTTCCATTAAAAATAATAAATCAAATAAAGCGTAACCAACTAAATATGATTGTATATATTATATTGTATTAGATTTATTCATCTATGAGTACGGCTTTGGAATGAACTTCTCCTCTGTACCAACGGCCTTGAAGTTGACAGGATTAAATAAATGATTCTTGGTTGAATAATAAGTAGATGATGATCGAATGGAGCATTGGCGATGTAGATCCTTATCGATGCGCTTTTGGCGCAGGATTTTCGTAGATATGCGCGCAGGCGTAGAAATGCATTGAAACATTATGATAATTGGCTTTTTGTGATGGATATCGAAGATGTAGAATTTTTATCAATGGATTACGATGGCGGGACTTTATATAACACATATTATATATAGAATTTATCTTTCTGCATTCTTTCTCCATATAAACGTGCTAAATCTCACACCGCTTCGTGCACACATAATGCTTAAAAAGGGGTACAAAGTTTGCTCTTCACATATTAAAATATAAATTTCTCTTAATCTTTTGAGGATGGTCAGCCGAGAGCCGAGAACTTGCATAAAATATGTTATCTTTATGTACTTCAGTTTATGAAGTATTTAATTTTCCTGCTGACGCAAATATTTATGCAGATGGTTCATAATAAGTTGTGAATCAAGATCCCTGAAGTTTTTATCCGGCATTGGTGCAACTGATACGATAGCTTCACCTAGAGCTTTTATTCTGTTTCTTCAATGTCTAGTCCTTATATTTTTCTATAGTTGTTCTGTGGTTTCCAACTACGTTTCATTCAGTCGCATTTTGTGAAATTCACTACCGTCTATTTTTGATTTCACACAGTCTGTGTCGAGTTTAGCTTTTACTTCCAACACTTTGAAGAAAATATTTGGTGTAACAATTATTTATTTTCAGGATGTTTCGCCCGACAAATTTGTATCAAATAATGTCCGTTAAATAATCTTCGGTAATATTCCCACAGTTTTCACAAAACGGGTCCATTACTTTACTTTATTCTACTTTACTAACCTTTTCTCACTCAACTACAGCGAATCGGTATATTATCTTATAACTACAAATTTCTCTTTTACTGTAACTAGAAGGCCTTAATTGGAGGCATAGTTTCGAATCACGCCTCTCTCTCTCGCTCTCTCGTATTGTTGATGTAAATTTTATTTCACTGTTCCCATTATTTCACGTAGTTTCGTAGCGTTCTTTTGGTTATTATGGAAATCCCACGCTTTTTCCCTGCCACTTAGCATCTGATAATACATAAAACATTTAACATACGGATACGATTAATAAATATTTTTCGTAACCATAACAAAATAAAAACCAGAAGTGAACGTGTTATTATATAATAATTTATTTTAGTTACGTACTTAATTGCAAATGTAGTATAGTACAACTATATACAGACGAATTTAAATCAACCATTATTTTGATTTTGTTCATGTTTCAGTCAGTCGACGAATTCTTTTCGGCACGTTCATTTCCGGTTTAGCATCGCGAGCGTTAATAACATATATACGCTTATAATGAAAATATAAACCACGTGCTTTTCAAATTTATTTTATACGCTGACTGTGCTACCGTTTGTTGTGTTTAGACATTCGTGCGTGAATAAATTTTATATTGCGGAAATTAAATACACTAGTAATAAGTATTTTACTTCTAAATATCGAAAATAATTTTTATAATTTACGTATGTGGAATATAAAAGTATGAAATGTTTGTCTTTAATTCCAATGGTATTTTAAAAGTATTTTCTTGATACTGACGCTGATGTTATCTCGGCTCTGCATTAAAAAATCAAATTCCAAATTTTTTCATTTATTTATTAATTTTAAAATTAATAAATATTTATTAATTTTAAAAATGAAATATGGCTAGAGTTTGATTTATGGACATACTCCGAAAATTATAAATTATACCTTATTTGAAGCTCTTGACGCACAATGCACAGTGTTGTATATCTTATCGTGGAGGCTCTTTTCGTTCAGAAGTTATTGCTCTTCAAAGTGCCCCAACATGCCTAAAAGAAATCATTCATAAAACACTTTAAAAACGATATTACTCACTAAAAATGCTTTATACCATAACTGTAATCTATAGACATTTGTTATAAAACATTAAACTTTAATAAATAATGTTTTTCATGGTTTATTTAATAAAGAACT
>WYDF02094184.1:0-10809 GCA_009867245.2 Adranes taylori | reverse complement strand
TTTTATCATCTCTCCATCCGCAAAGGGTTTCATTTTTTTTGCCAGTATTTGACTGACAACAAAACTAGCCTTTACTGTTAGTTTTAATATTGTTGGTTTTAATGGTTCTTTTTAATATTGTAAAAAACTATTCAAATTAATTTATCTATAATAAAACTTTTATACATATACTTTATTAAACTATCTCTTATATTAAAATGTTATTTTAAAAATAATGTAGTCTGCTTTTACTTTGCAAATTCTACAAAACATCGGGTTTAGGTAAGGTTAGCAGTGATGGAGCAGTGTACTAAGATGGCGGCGACCGACTTCACTTACTGCTATTGTATATCAATGGGACCGCTCCTATTATATTCTATGTTCATTGGTCTGATCTAGTCGCGCCGCTCAAACATGTGATGAAACGTCTGACTATTTTTGAGTTACATTTTTAACCACGTGGCAGTCTTTCGTGACATTTTATCTCGCCATTCTTTCTCGAAGGAAAGAACGTGTGTATATGACTAGTTATTAGATGTTTTAAAATTGACTACGTAATAGATTTGTGGACTGACATTATATATAATAAACTTGTATCCTGCTCATTGAAATGAGATTTATAATTAATTCTACATTTAACAAGATTTCAATTATGTTACACTTGATAATTATTAATAATATAAAATATAATATATTTTTATTCATATCTGATGTTTCATAATTACAAAACATTCGTGTTAATAATATTGTTAGTAAATGAATCTATAATTTATTTTAGCGTTACATAATGCATTATATTCTTTTCTATAAGGCATGTGCATCTCACAATGAAATTGCACACTTGAAGGAAAAAAAAACATCATGTATTCCACCTTGAAATAATTACCGGTAAGTTATTTTTAACACTTGTTTTGTAGAAGTATCTAATTTATTCAAATAATATCATTGTACTTTGACACGTCAATGTAATTATTGCATAAACATATATATTGCAGTAAACATAAGGTATATGTATATAAACATTTACTACAACGGCACATTACATATAACAGATGGGATTCTAATTCAGAACTCTTTACATGAGACTCAATGTGCTTAACGTGCTGGATATTGCTCGAAAACCGCACTATTCCAGATGATTAAGTAACAAACTGATCAAATCAATACAAAACAAAAATGACCCCCCCCCTTTTTTTTTAATAATGACATGGTACTCAACAATTTGAATCAATCCAGAGACGCACGCCAGACATGAAGCCAAGACGCTGATCAAGTCGATGATAAATAACGGACTGAAGAAAATATTTATATGACAACGAACGAAGAGCTGTCCACAGAATGGGATTCTATCCCCGCTATAATTGTGCCTTCTTGCATGATTTGGAGAAGCTAGACTGTGACAGACTCCCACTCGCGAGCCTGCTAATTGAGAGTCCTAACGAATATCTTATTACAAAATTTATTATTTTCCAGAAATATGATTCTCGAGCGCCAGGTCAGTTTAACGTGAGACCGCACGCTGAAACTAATCTTGTTGTTCCTCCGGTCCTCAGTGGACTTACTGAGGAAATGGGTAGCTACGAATACGTGCGTAGTCCAGGTATTTGTGTGCTTGCGGCCAGTTGAAATAAACTTACTGCTAATTAGTGAATCAGCATTAACGATTATACGAAGTACGTCTATTGATCTTCAAAATCCAAACAAAGCAAGAAATACAAAATTAAATGTCAATATTAGTACAATGATTCGGATAATGGTAATGCCAGGAGTACTAGGAATCACTAATACTTACTCTATATCCTGGTGTTCAAGTGGTGTTAAGATCACTGAGCGACTGTAATTAACCTTGGTGTTGAAGTGATTAGCTACATACACTCTAGTGGTATAGAAAATAGATAAGGTAGAAAGAGCAACAAAGCTATTGGAAATACATGCAATAGAACAATGTAAAGAATATGAAATCGATTACGAAATTATTACTTATCCGGCGGTTGTCGCTGGCTGTCGCTCTTTTTACACCTTGGCTGGGTTGGTCATCGAGTGCTGGCTGCTGCTGGTGCTTCGAGTTTATTTATAAACGTGAGCTGTCACACAAATTTAGCTCTGAATACGGACCAGTGTGTAGCCAACCACTTATTAACCAGTTATTAAAATGTAGCAACAGCAGTGTACCCACAATAAGAAGCCCATACGTATATAACAATCAATATCAATCAATCAAGTCCCCTACTCTTATCTATCAACGCTATAATTCGTTCCTATTATCACACAGCTAATGCATGTGCAAGTGAGCCCTCAGCGAACAACAATCATATACAGCTCTCTGCTGTTATCATCTCGTCTTTATGCAATGCGTGAAACGTAAGCGCTTTTCCCAGTGCCTTGGTGACGCAATTTTTTTCATGTAATTTACTTGAGATAACATACTCTGTTAGTAAACATTTGACATTGTCATCATAACTTAATGCAAATTAAATTCTAGTAGGAACCCTGCGCAAGGAGAACTTGACGTGATTGAAAAATGGACAACAAAAAAGGGGCTTAAAATTATCCCTCAGAAGATTTCGATTCTATCTTTTACCAGAAGTTATGAGGCTTGGATTTATAGTGGGGAAACTTTTCTATGTTCCCAAAAACTGCTCTAGTCTGTTTAGAGCTGGATCAGAAGTCTTTGGATATACGGGAGCATGCTCTAGCTAGATTTACCACATCATCAGCATCAGCTAGCAAGATTTACATGTACATCAGTCTAGGAATATATAAAAAGGAAATATAACAAACAACGGGTTTTGATAGTAACTGAGAGGCAATAGGCTCTCAAGATGCTTAACAACGCCAAAACTGTATGCGGACTGACAGTGAAATGCATCAAAGCAGCACTTGCACTGTACATACCAGCTTAGTTACACTAATATCGACACTAAGGCAACGCAACCGCAGATGTCTTGCCAAAGAGAGCTTGTAGCATAAACTTTACTAGCCCGAAGTTTGCGTTGTCAATACCCGTTAGCTCCATTATAGATACGATAAGAAACTGGACCATTTAAAAATTTATGGACTGTTGAGCAAAACGGCAGACAACTTTGCAATCACTTTATAGGTAAGTCTCGTACGTTCTGAAATGAGACAGAAAATCTGAGACATAAAAAAGCATACAACAAAAAACCCTGAAAGCATATATAATGAAAATTTGGGCTTGAAGCACCAAAAGTTTAGTCTGTAGTGGTTAACACTTTCATTATGAAGTATTGAACAGGTAGAAGATACAGACATATTGGACTTTTTATTAAGGAATGCATTTATGCAGGACCCCATGTTAGTTTATTTAGTTTGTGTTTCATGGGGGAACTGTGGGACTCGCCTCAATATATGTTGCCTCATATATGTCTGGTAAACTGAAACTTGAAACTTCATAGATATCAGTTCCAAACAATGATTTTTGCCTGGTACTCAACAGTTCTACTCAAAAATCTTGAATCCCATGATTCCAATTCTTTGTTTTACTATAATTTATAGCGGCATTGAGAAATATCCTGTTCAGCTACCAACAAATACTCACGCAAATATGTCGGTAATGTTTTTATCTTGACGGTCGTTATGAAACCATTATAAAGCCATTGGTCTTGTATGGTTCAAAAACCTCGATTGCCAGGAAAAAATAGGATTACTACTGTGCGCCTGGGAGAGGAAATTCCTTCGCAAAATGTTGGTGCTTTATATGAGAACAATGAGTGGCGAATAAGAACGAATAAAGAACTGGAAGACCTCTATAATGCTCCATCGATAATGTTAGACATTAAGGCACCAATACTATGTTGGCTCGGCCACATCCAGAGAATGGGAGATCAGCGGGTACCAAAAAAAGTTCAAGGCCTGTACGAAGAGTATCCGTGCCTCCCCCACTCTAAACGTAGATGGCTGGATGACGTAGAGGAGGACTTTGCATGCTAGGAGTCCGAAACTGGAAACGACTGGCGAAAATCTATAGTAGACAAAGCGCGCGTTTTTCATGGGCTGTAGCGCCATCAAAGTAAAGTAAGCTGACAGCCTCCATTTGGGAGTTTACCTATTCGACACAAGTAAGCCGAGAAGCACTCGTGAGCCGCTTAAAGTTAAGTCAACCAGTATACCAGTCAACCAGATTGCATAGACCAATAGTCTACGCAACCATATTTTCGGTCATAACATGGCTGTATTTGTGGAATCAATTTCCTTGTCAAGAAATCACTTTTTGTCTGGTCCCATTCAAATTACCAACTTGTTAATGTTTGATTCCTTAGCACATCTTTGCCCTATGTTCTGCAACTTCCAATAACTTGAAATGCCTGTGTGGATGCTGTTCTGTAAGAAGATGTCATTGCGCTCAAACCAATATTTTCAACTTGATTCAATAGTTTACGGATATTTTAGTTTTCCGCTGCTTTTACCCAAATTGGCGCAGCCTATAAGATTATTGAATTGCTCGTACTACACCAAAGTTTTCGTCTTTCCATTTTTGGACCACCAATTCTGGGCATTAATCATGGTAACTTGTTTATTGTATGCATTGCTTTTTCGGTAGTCGTTCTTTTTGTGATTTTTGAATTAAATACTCCGTCGAGTATCTATTCCCCGTGAGTATCTATTCCCCACTTTGCTATTCCCGGTGAGCATAATATTGCTTCGGTGTTAGTTGGGGTTAATGCTAGTTTAGCTAATTTTAGCCATTTTGTAACGATTGTGACAGTTTCTTTGAATTTCTTACTAGAGATATTGGTGTCATGAGTAGTGCAGTGCAATGTATGTTCGCAGATTGCTCATGGTCAGAAAAATCAGTAGTTTGCTAAGTTTATAGTTATTTAAGCGTTTTAAATATTTGAAGAGATTTTTTCAAAAGACACTGCGTTGATCTGCCCTATTATTGGTCAAATCTAGACATTGAACACAGGCCACTATCCTTCTGACATAAATATCCGAACCCATCTTTGGAAATTCATATTGTCACGTTTATTTTTGGGAGGATGGTTCCACTTCCCAATGGACAGATGGTAAGAGAGAGAGAGAGAAAGAGATTCGTAGTTATTCTGTCTTGTACTACGGGATCTTCTCGTACAATAACTACCAAATGCGATTCACTATAATACCAACTTAAATTTACCTACTACGAAATTATGTTATAATCCCTAGGTTCCCATCACCTTTTAAAATAAAACACTAGACGTTACCATTGGTAGGGTTACGAGTACTTTTTTTATTTAATTCTACTAGATCAAACATAAATTTAAACAAATTCTACGCAACCCTAGCAACAAGAAATCGTTTCTCTTTTAGCCAAGGCTGTTGAATAAAAGAAATACATAAACTTAAAAAAATGTATTGAGAATGATTTAGGAAATTATAATTTGTGCATTCAAAATATAGAACGCCTCAATAACATAATGAAATAAAATAGTATTTGTGTTCTATTACTGCGTGCAAATAGATAACGCTCAAGTTTCGTCAGTTAGGTTCTTAATTTTTTTATAAAATTCTTTTACTTACATATTGTGTCGTTCCTACCATCACAAACTTATTTTATAATTACGCACTGTTACCTTATTGATTCATTTGAAATTATTTTAATTTATCTCAATAAATCAACTTGTTGTCTAATCAATTTAATTTATTTTATTCAAAGAATTCAAATATGAAAGACTTATTCAATTATTATCGAATTATATACACTAGATGCCCTATATCTAACTTCCAATACATATTCCACAATTTAATTTATTCATGATGTTTTTTGGAATTAATTATAATTTAATTCAATTCACGATTTTATTTTCAAAATATTAATTGACAAAGATTTATTCTGCAACTTAAAATTTCTTATTACCGACTATATGCTTCAGTAAGTACTATGTGTCTTTTATACATTCCTAGTTATCCTGAATTATTTATAAGTATCAAGCATACAAAACTATCTACCATAGAACTAAATTAAAACGAGGAATTGTCCTACAATCGGATTACATTTTAAGTCTTATTTTTTATACCTACTTTCTTACTTTTACATTTGTATGTCTTATTTTTTTATTTCATTCATATTTTTGTCAAACATTGTATTGTTGAATAAATATAGAGTTAAAAAAATAACTTGTGTAGTGTCTTCAGCAGTTACTGTAATAATGTTTTGGGAGTGACGCGTTGTGAATACATGCATAAATTGACTTGAGTATATGTGCGCATTTTCGGTTCATTTCATACGAATGACTCCCAGCCGATAAAGTCAATAATGTGCAAGCAGTGCATCAACATTATTTTTCATCCAAATTTTATATGAAAAAAGGTGTAAACGCATTAAAATACGACACGAACTTGATTTGTGTATGTGTGTGTATTTACATCTCCATGTGTGCCTTACGTTTCTTAAATAAATTTGTCTTCAAGTAGTTCGCATTTGTCTCTTTATTTTCCGTTTGCTTACTTTACCTATTCAAAACGATTTATTGGCATTTTAAAAATATGTCGCGTCTTTCAATGTTTGTCTAAAGACTATATATAATATGTATCTACATAATAAAGTTGATACGAGACAGTAAAATCTGTATACAAGATTGCAGTGAACAAATATATTCTTCAAATTGGTATGTTGTTAAATGATAAAGTGTTTATGTATTCAGGTCATTTGGTTATTAAAAATGTGCATAAATTTTGGGCAAAATTATCCAGAGAAATTATATAAATCTAAATTACACTCTATTGTGACGTATCACAACTATAACAGACATTATTACACTAAAACAGACAAATTTTACAATATTATCAATTTTGAGAAGCCGTTTAAATGTTCACATTGCGATTGTCGGACTGCCGATCAATCTTTATTTGAAAAACACGTATATGTACATACGAGTCAGAACCCCTTAAATGTTCACATTGTGATTATCAAATTGCAAGGAAGCATCGTTTAACACCGCATATGTTTCAACACATTCAAGCGAGAAACCTAACAAATGTTCTCATTGCGATTTTCGGGCCATGAAGAAAGGTAACGCATTAGTAAAGGATTTAGCAACGCATTTGCGTTACTAAATCGTAACGCATTTGCGTATACATAAAGGTGAGAGGACCTATGGATGTTCAGTTTACGATTATCGAGCATCCGACAAAAGTTCTTGCGCCTGAGACCGTACAAATGTAATTCATTGCATTTCCTTACGAAACTGTAAGGAAAGCGCATTTGTTAGGTCATATGCGTAACCATATTGGAGGTAGCCTTGGAGCAAAATGTTCTTATTACGATTATTGGGCTACAAGAGAAAGTGATTTGACGAGACATAGGTACACATTTATCTCATCGAACTAATGAAGTGAAAACTGAAATAAAAGAAATGCAAACTAATACAAAACTTGTATCTTTAATAGGTTGTACAAAAATTGAACCATCTAATCCTATGGAGTTTTCATTATAAACTATTGCAATTCTGTTTGCAATTTTTAATTACAAATATTTACAGAAAATAATTTTCTTATTCTAAAAAGTAACGCCTTTCAGGGCAGGACCATATATACGCAAAGCGAATATTAATCGTAATTGACTATAGATTAGGTAACCCTAGATTTGTTTATTTTGGTTATAATTATTATCTTTTATAAACTTTATTTTTATTTTATTCATATTTTTGTGAAGTATTATTCGACCAGGTTAAAAAACACATTGTTACTAATTTCAAATCTGATATTTTATAAAACTTTGCAATCGCATGTTCTCGTGCTTTGATTTAGACATAGAGAGAGAATAGCAAACGTAGAGATACGAATGGAAACAGATATGAACAGAGTATGAACAGTATTTTTAATACATTTAAAAAAATACATTTTAACTAATTACAAATCGAAAATTTTATAAAAGTTTTGGACATAGAGGTGAAGATGTCCATGTTATTTTCTAGGCATCTAGAGCAAAATTTAGTACAAATGTCAACAACTTGCTAATCACCTATTCCTATTCTAATTAATTAATATTTTTTACTTCCTGTACATTTATATAAAATTATTAGCAAAAGCGCTAAACCGTAAATGCGAAATATCATGAAGCGGGGGCGGGTGGAAAATTGAAAATATTTTAAACATTCTATTTTGGTGTAATAATGTAGGGCTTCATGCGCAAGTGCTGGATCACAAAACTTTTGTCGGATGCTTGATAATCGCAAACCGAACATCCATAGGGCTTCTCACCTGTATGTGTACGCAAATGCGTTACTAAATTATCGTTCTTTAAAGTCCGCAAATCGCAATAAGAACATTTGCTGTTAAACGATCTTTCCTTAAGTTTGATCATCACAGTGCGAGCATTTAAAGGGTTTCTGACTCGTATGTACATTTACGTCTTTTTTTGAATGAAGGTTGATCGGCAGTCCGATAATTGCAATGTGAACATTTAAACCGCTTCTCAACCGAATGCTTACGCATATGGCTTATTATAAGAGCATTTCGTGGGGCTTCATAATCGCAATATGGACATTTAAACTGACATTTAAACTGATATTTAAACGGACATTTAAACAGATATGAACAGTTAAATATTGCAATGATGAAGCCCCACGAAATGCTCTTATAATAAGCCATATGCGTAAGCATTCGGTTGAGAAGCTTCATTTAAAAAACACGTAAATGTACATACTAGTCAGAAGCCCCTTAAATGCTGGCACTGTGATGATCAAACTACAAGGAAAGATCGTTTAACAGCAAATGTTCTTATTGCGATTTGCGGACTATAAAGAACGGTAATTTAGTAACGCATTTGCGTACACATACAGGCTGTTCGGTTTGCGATTATCGAGCATCCGACAAAAGTTCTATGATCCAGCACTTGCGCATGAAGCCCTACATTATTACACCAAAATAGATGAAGTTTAAAATCTTTTCAATTTTCCACCCGCCCCCGCTTCATGATATTTCGCATTTACGGTTTAGCGCTTTTGTTAATAATTTTATATAAATGTACAGGAAGTAAAAATATGTGTTGTATGTTGTAAATTCAACTACGGAATCGATTCAATTTCGGTCGGTGCATAATTATTGCGGCTCTATTAAACAAAAACGTCTATTGAACAAAAACATCTTAAATGATTATTCCGAAGCATATTCACCATCTATTTCAATTACTGAAGAAGTTGTTGTACTAAGAGGCAATCAAGCGAGTCATCCAAGTCGTCGTAGTTCGGAAGCCACGTTTTCAGATATCGATTGACGTGATAGTCCGTAGGTGCTTCTTTAGGAGAATATGGCGGATAAGGAACCACTTCCCAGCCCTTATTGGCAATGGATTCGACTACACGATGCTTAATATGTGGATGCGCATTATAGTTGTGGAAGATGATATGGTTCTTCTTGCGCGATTGTTTCATCTCGATTGCAGCGTGAATACGGTCAAGTTTACCCAAATAGACGTCGCTGTTGATATTTAAATGCCGTTTTTGTTCGAAATACGCTACTGTTGACGATCATTATCGTCATTCCATCAATAACAAATCCCGTTTTTGATGGTTTCCCGTTGAATGATTCCGCTCCTGTGCTACCAAACACACCTTTTTTCTGTGCGCGCCTTCCGGTATTCCTTTGGATGAAACACCGGGCGAAACGCAAATCTTCTTTCTCTTGACGTATCTGAAGAGAAGCCACTATTCAACCCCAGTGAGGAGATTTTCGTGGCCCATTTCCATACTTTTCCGAGCTTTTGGTGACGACGAACGACGGTCGCATAATCCACTTTGAAGTCTTGGGTCAACATTCTCGTTGTCAAGCTTTCGCCCTCTTCCACGTCTGCCAAACGTACCTAGTCGTCGAAATTTAATGGTCCACCTCTTCCTTCTTCATCTAAAAGGTTTGTAGCGGCCGATTTGAACTTCTTGAACCATCTTTCAACTTTGTTTTTGCTGATTGTTCCTTCGCCAGAAAGTTCGTTGAGATCGCGAAATGTATTGTGCTGCATTGCAATCTTTCTCGAAGTGGTAGAGCATAATATGGCGAATATGGATATGATTTTCGATACGCATTTTCACTACTTGAAAAGGAAGAAAAATATTTTTATGAAGAAAAATTTAAAAAAAGGAGCAATTTTTAAAGAAAAAAAAGTTTATGCGTCGGCTAAAATACTAATGCATCGACTAATTATATACATCCGCTGTCTTGATTTGAAAGTTTTGTTATCAATTTAATATTTCAAACTATTTTTTTCAGTTTTTTGTTTATGCCTTATTAAATATTATTAACTTTGCATAAAAAATATGTAAATAAAAAAATATTTATAGTTAATCAATTATATCGATATCAAAATTACAGTATAGCAGACAAAACTATATTAATGAGATTGATTATTTTTTATTAGTTATTTTTATTTTTAGGAAGTATATTAAATTACGAGTATATTAAATTACGTCTAGCACAATAATGTTCTAAATAAAAAAAGAATTCTAAACAAAATAAACTTGTAATGTGTGTATTTTTTTTAAATTTTTTATATAAACAAATAGATAACAGATAAATAACCCTGTTCGAGAGATAACCAAATAAAACTATTAATTTGTTTGAAAATAGACCAGACACCATATCAGTAGTTTTATTATGGGCAAATTTTATATTCCTTAAAATTATTTATAATTCAGTTTTAAATAACTTTTAATGATAATTCTTTTATTTTTAGTTTGTAATAATTTTTATTTTATTTAAAATACGTTTCTCTCTCTCTCTCTCTCTCTCTCTCTATTTATATATATATATATATATATAAAAAAGCCTCGATAATGCCAGATGAGACTTTGGCGAAACGTCGGCAAAACAAAATGCCCAATACGCGGGGCACAA
>WYDF02094173.1:0-10809 GCA_009867245.2 Adranes taylori | reverse complement strand
CTATTTACTTACGAGGGTCTGTGTTATAAAATCTTAGTATTTTTACAGCGTCTCGTTACATAAAAATGTCCTATATATATTTAGATTTTGGTTTGTCGTTGACGTAATGGGGTGACTTTTGACATTTGGGATCATTTTTTCATGTAGCTGCTTTGCTAAATACGTACATTGTGATGATTGTTTGTGCCACCTAAATGAAAAGACGCCTTATTACTAAAAATTAAAAGTGAAATGAACATTTCGTCTTCCATCATCTCCAGCATCGAATCGCAATATTTCATCCGCCTCCTCTTGTCGTCATTAGTAAATGCTTGAACGAGCTACAGTCTGTATGGTTTCAAATGGTAGACGTCTTCTTAGCACACTGTAGATTTTCTGACATCTTCTTAGCACATCACTCAAACTGTAGATTGAGTGATGGTAAGTTTGCAGCTAGCTCAATTTGTTGACTTTTCCGCAGGACCGTCTTTCGCCACTTGTTCCTATAAAACTCGTGATCGTCGTGGATTTCTTTTACACGTACATTTACTCTATTAAAACCATCGAAACCGGCGTCGAATATTTGTTGGAGAGACCGATTTATTGTTAGAATTTGTGTCCGAACTGAATTTGTAATTGTGAACTCGAGAACGGCTTTTGCTTAGAACTTCAGATGTCGAGGGTCAACTGACTGTTGCTGGAACTTTTACAGATTAGAGTTACTGTTTGCTTTACTATATAAATAAATATTTTTCACAATACAATTTAGATTGGATAATGAGAAGAAAACAGTAGAAAGAAAATAGAAAATATAGGGCCAATAGAGAGAAAATTTCTCACAAAAGTTTTTACATACATATAAACATCTAGATCAGTATTTTCGATTTTCATATAATTGATTTATATAATTTTAATCTATTGGAGATTAATTGGAATGGAATGGAGATTAAAATTTATAATTATTAAAGAATTACGATATCCAAATTAACATGTTCGGTTTAAATTAACCTTAAATGGTATATAATGAGAGTCTATACATTTTTGAAAACGATATTAATAAAATATCAATAAATCATCTTTTAAATATTCAACTGATTCATAGATTTAAATTTTTTATATGCATAATTCAGACAATATTTAGTCAAATATATATTATCTAATAATAATATTGTAAGAAATAGACGATTAATTTTTAGATATAACTAAACTTATTTTATAGTCAAACTATCAATGCAAACATTTTATTTCATATAAGTCATTAGTTCATAAGTTAACTAGACTCTATTTGTAGTGAATAATAATAATAATCATATTTCTTGTCATTTCTGTATTATGATCATTATTATAATAATAGAAATGTGTGTTTAGAGTATTAACTAAAATTCATTTGTATTTGGTTATTCTTAAACTCAATGTGTATCCTTTTAACTACTTACTTTTCTTGAGAAAACTTGAGTTAAACATTTATTAAACCATCTTATAAGTGAATAGTGATAGCGTTACTTTAAGCCGTAAATAACTATTAATTAATAATTAGATAAGTTAATCATTTCGAAAACTACCTATTGAAACACTCAATTAGCTTAAAAAGGTCAGGTAAGGTAGATGGTTCATTTCTAAGGTAGGTGGTAGTCTCTGCTTTCAGTAGTAACATTGTCTAACGGCTCTGTTTACTGTACCACGCTGGCTTGTTTAAGCTAATTTGAAAATATTACAGAGTTCTATGAACGTAGATGGTAGTTAGACGAAATAACATCCTAACTGAGATGTCTCTTTTATTAACCCTCCTAAGGTTAAGAAAGAGACTTTGATTGTAAAAGTTCTTTACATTTCGATTGTGAAGATGGATTAACACCTTGTAATGATTCATCTCTCTTAAAGTGTCATTTCGTCTAACTACCATCTAACTCTGTAATTGGTACATATGTACATTGTAAACAAGCCAGCGTAGTGCAGTCAGCAGAGTCGTTAGACAATGATGCTACAGAAAGCAGAGGCTACCACCTGTACCAGAAATGGTCCATTAACCCTGGCTGGCTTTTTCTTAAGCTAATTGGCTGTTTCATGCAGTCAATATAATTAAATTTATATGTATATTATTACATTTCATAGATGTTCCAGTAATTAAATATAAACTTTTTGGATTTAAATTTTCAATTTTCACTGAAAATTGTTGAAATTGTAAATTATGAGGCTAACATTGTCATGAATTTTATCCCGAGAATGTTTTGGTGGAGAATACTTATATTGCACATAAGTTGTGAATTAATCAGGATATTTTTAAACATACTCAAGTTTTTTCAGCACAATTCGGATTTAATTCTAAGACGAAAATCAATAATCAATGAATTTTAGTATTAGACAAATTCATGACTCGGTGATACAGGGAGACCCTTTGTGATATTAATTCTGATAAACTCCCTATAAACAATATTTTATATTATATTTACACGGTAAGTCATCAAGCAAAATACTTCATGCAGAAAACAATATATAAAAACCGTGGTACTGTACTCTTTCTCAAATAGTTTTCATTTTCAACATCATCTAATCCCAGAGATATTGCAATAAAGATTTTTATTTCTTTATCTATGTTATAACACTTAGCCTAACGAATAATGATATTGGTCTGTACCAGCTCGCGATTCACACTCTCATTGAGATGTGATTAATTTTTGGAGTTAACTTTTCACAAGCACACTTTTCATCAATTTTTATTAACACATTAATCGGCACGTCAGTCATGTATGATCGACACTAACATCTTCTTAAATCGCCATGTCAGACTGAAACTATTACATGCCATTGGGTTTTTAAATATTACACTGAGTGACTAGGGCCGGATTTAGACTTGATAAGGCCCTAAGCTATTTGAGATATGGGGCGCTTTATAAGTCCAGATATTATATGTCAGTGCCAAATATGATTTTCGGATACCTAGAGGGTTAAACTGAAATACAATTAAGAAGTATACAGATAGTGAAATAATAAATCTTTAACTTGTCATAATTACCGGTAATATCGGTTAACCGGTTATCGGTAATGCAAACCCTAGGCACAATAGGACGTGCGGCCTTGGGACAAATAATGCTGCAGTATATTTAAGTATATACGACAATTGCTCACTTGGACAAATTTTCAGGAATGTCCGTCTAAGAAAGGTCCCTATACTGACCGCAGAATCTCTGGTCCTGAGCTCGCTTTAATTAGATTGGAATGTCGTGATATCCGAATAGCAAATAAGCTTGCCTGCTAGTTGCACTAGATTTGTATTTAATTCTACCCTTTATTTTCCTGTACGTGGCAATATGTCCGAGTTTAAGCTAAGTATATCAGTGATCAAAATGTCTAATTCATATATTGCTTTTCATCGAGATTTTGTATATAATATGAGCATTTACGACTGATAACCCAAGTATCTATTCTATCGCAAACTTGCAGTACAATTTTATTCTTCTTCTCAGAGTTGTTAATATGAACCAATTCCCTTAATATATGTCCGTGTGTTAGATTTATTATAAGCGCAGATCGGAAGTGGTTTGTGTTTATCAATTTTTCGTTTACTTGTACTGACACATTCTACTTTTATGTCTACCATTTCTGGGGCATGTTTCGTTCAATACTCTTACATTTTGAGTATCTAGCCAGTTCATTATAACAATACTTTTTTGTCTTCTTTTTCTTGCGTTCATAATTTTTTTTTGGCATATACTTCTTGCTTGCTCTTACGGTGCCAACAACATGCGTGTTCTAACAAAAAATGCCAATGCTGCTGTGGTAGCTGGTATAGAAATTGTTCACGTACAATAATCTATCTGCGTTTAGAAGTCCTTGTGATAGATCCGCAGACTTTTGGAGCTAAACCGTAATTTTTATCAAAAACCTAAATAAAGTTTGCTTGCCCATGTATATCCTTGCGAATTCAATTTAAAAAGTTTTATTCCATACTTGTGCGCTTTTTTTGTATATATTGGCGAAAAATTAGCCTGCTTCTCCAGGGAACCCGATGTCATACATATATGGCTGACATGGGTTGTCAAGAAATAAAGTGCCATAGAGGCCATTTCAGCCATATATGTGTGTCAAAGAAAATGAAGTTTTTTGAAAAATGTAATGAAAAAGCAATTTTTGCTATATAGCAATGATTTTCTGTCAGGGGCAGGACCTGAAGAAAGGTCTTTGTCGCCCTAATGCAAAATATAATTGGCGCCCCATAAAATAGTATCTTTAAATAACTTTTTTGTTGTTTTAGCGCCCTTCTTGTGTTAGCGCCTTGATTCTTATCAGTAGCTTACCGCCTTCACCCGGCCGTGTTCAGGGTTATTTTTAATAAAACGAAAATCATGTTTGAAATTATCGTGGCGATGAATGTGTTAAATTGAGATTTTTCTTTTAAATTTATTTCTAGAAAGGCTACATGTTTTTAGTGTTTGCATTCAAATGTTTTATAATTGCATTGCCGTAATATGTTCCTTGCTTCTATATTTACAGTTTTTGTTGTACATGCAAAAAGATAGATGACTTACCGTCTATATAATTACCTAATCGACAATAGACATTTTTGCGCCAAATTAAATATATTAGATGTTCGATTATTCTATAATCTTTATCATGAATCTAATGTTGTAAGTAAAATAAAATCATTTTAAGGACCAATAACATCCTTAGTATATACCTTAAATCTAAAGAGACAAAAATTATTAATAAAATAGATACATATTGTTTATAAAAGGTTACATAATACTTAATGCTTTTTTAATTATTTGTCAATTACATGTTAGATATAATTTTTGAACTCACATTGTTGTATATTACAATAAATATATATTTATATTAGATTTTATAGTGATAAACAAAAACCACTTGTATATTATACAATTCTAGTATTTTCTGCATAGTATTACTACTATTTTACTAAATCAGTGTCTTCAATCAATATAATTAAATTAATTACGAATCTGTTTTATTTGCGTTTACATTTTATTTCCTCTTTACGTTTAGAATTAGAATTAACTAAGCGTGGCAAAAGCGGTGGAGCGAACAGTGAACGGTTCATCAGGTCGACTGTATAATAATTTGTTCCCAAAGTTTGGGGTAACATATACACGATATTCCAAACTTTGCTACAATTGTTATTGCACAAAATCGGGTCAGTGTATTCAATTAAATTATCAAAATAGAAGTGACATAGCATTCTTCAAGATTTATTTTCACAACTTGCGCAGAAAGCATCACATAACTATACAGGGTGCGTCCTTTTTAATAGAAAAGAGTATTGCTATCTCATAGAGAAACGTTTAATAGGGACAAATGTAGATGATTAAAAAACAAAGAAATAATGAACATCACCATTTAAAATTTCAGACCCGTATTTGAAACATTTACAAGAACCAAAATTTGTAAAGTTAATTCCAGCATACTTATTTCCGATAATATTAAAAATATTTAGAATAATTTTTTTTTGCGTAAGTAACATACTAAGTTTACGTGAACACTTATGTAATACGTTTTATTACTACGTAGACATTTTTTTTTTAATACCGACCTGGATTTTTTTCATCTAATTGTTTTAAAATTGTATTCTAAATACAACCATGTACAATTAAAAATCTTTTGCAACAGTTTTCGTTGATTTCAACAGGGTTCTTATTTTTAAAGCCAGATCTGCCTCGATAAGTCCGAGTTGCAATATATTTTGTTCATCAGGATTAAAACTCAAAAAAGTGTTAATCAAAATGATCTACCTAATTTTTGGAAAGATAAAATTTGGGCTTGATAAAAAATACATACGCATGCCATTTACCTGTACTAGGTTGATACTTTTTAAACTAAAATGTCAGAAAAAGTTGTTAAATTTTTTTATCAAGCAATAGTTTCCTAAAAATTAAATAGATCAATCTGATTAAAATGTTTTGCGTTTTCTTTTCACTCTGTTATACTAAATATATCTCAACTGGAACAACTCGAGGCCAGTCTGGCTCTAAAAAGAAAAACCATGTTGACGTCAACAAAAACTATTACGAATAATTTTTAATCATAATTGTGTTCATTTAGAACACAATTTTGAAACGATTCGATAAAAAATCTAGATATGTATTTAAAAAATAATGTTGATGGTGTTCTTGCGGCTCTGTAAATTTGAATACTGATGTTTATATATTTGTTTTATAATTATGTACATTTTTCGAATCTCTTCTACTTTATGAGATACCATCACTGTCTCTATTAGAAAATACACACTCGGTATACACTTTGTAACAGACATTATTTTAAAGCAAAATTATTCTGAAACTAAATCTAGCATTTTTAAGCATTCTGCATCACTCCAGAAAGGGGATTTTTAAGATAGTAATTAAAAAAAGTTATAGAGCTGTGTACGAGATAAAGGGCCTAAAACAATAAGGAGCCGTGTATGAGTTAAATATCATTAGTTAAAAAAGTTTATTGCAATATTTTTATCTATAACGGTTTTGAAGATATGGCGTAAAATGTTTCAAATTTTACGCCTGCCAATATTGCATTTTATTACAAATATTTACACTGGATTAACGCAATTGTGCGCGCGCTTATTTTAACTTTAGCTTTCTATCTTGAATTTTTAAGAAAATTCGAAATGGCACATTTGCCTATTTTGTATTTCGAGCTCAGATTTTATGCACTCTTGAGAGCAAGAGTTATATACTTGTTACCAAATTTAATTGAAATCCGTTTAATAGGGCTAGTTATTCAATGGAACACTAACCACACACGCATGCCATTGAATTCCATACATGGAAACATACTGAATTATTTCATGTTTTAGCTAATGAGTTTTTTAAATCAAACTTTGTGGCCTCACTCATTAACGTACGCCTAATTTGCTTTATGCATAATACAATATAAACTCTGAATTTGAAATTTTATTCTATTAAAATAATACATTAGAATCAATATTAGTAAATTAATTTTAACACAACGCAATGATTAATAAATTTATGTTCATTTAAACTTTATGAAACTCTCTTGTATGTATAATTTATTGGTCAAATTAATACTTCTAGATGGCAGCACCAAACAGAGAACTACACATTTGAGACTATAGTATACTATTCCCCGATAGATGGTACTTCCTGTCCGCAGCATTTTTAGGAATTTTAGCGATTTTTCTGTTGGCCCCTATGCGCCTATTATAATGCATTGTTGGAAAACGTACCAAGATGGTCGATTTTACACATTCGCTTTAAACTATGGAACATTTTAGGCCATTCCGATGAAAATGTGTACATATGTGTGCGCGTGTTGTAAATAGCTAGTGTAAAAATTGTTAAAATAAGCCCTAAATCGTTGATGCGACACGTAAGTGCAGTGCAAATTGTGTGCGTAATGTTGCTCTTATATGCGGATGTAACATAGTCTATAAAGATATACTCTAGCAAAAGACTGAAAACTCTTCTTCGGAGTTCATATGCACCAAAATCTAGCTAATTAAGGATTAGATAAACCGCTACATGTAAGTTTTTATTAAATTGGAGTCTTAGATAAGCTACAATTAACGTCGAAACGTCATCTAATATAGGTACATGGCGTATAGACTACGAATATTATTTCGTAATTTGCTTACAACACTGATTTTCTCTTTGCATTGTACGAAACTGTATTGTTTCGAAAGTATAGTTTCGTAATAATTTTATTACATTTAATTTTGCACTAGGATTTAACTGTATTCTTTAGACATTACCACATTGTAATGTATCATTATTGTTTAGGGGCTAATATGTATATTGAACGTAAATAGCTTCTTGTATTTGTATTTGGTTAACAGCTGTTTTATTGCAGTTCTTGAAGAGCGCCTTTCTTTATGTATCATTAATTAGCACGTTTTTAATGTAAAAAGTTATTAAATCCTTATAATTAATAATAATAATTAACGAAACTAATATATGCAGTATCTACGATAAGAATGGTAAATGTATGTTTTAAATAAAGCTTTTGATAATGTGGGTAGAGGTTAATTTAAACGCTGAGAAATGTTTTGTGAATTTTATAATATATACGTATTAAATATCAATATTTTTTGTATGCCGTATACTTCTATATGAACGTACATGATATTTACAGTTATAAAAACGCGTATATAACCATGACATATGGTCTAAAAAAATTGGAACGTTACCTAAATTGGGAAATTCATTGCATTAGTTGGAGTTTCCATTCCACGCCCAATTCTATTCCATGACAATAAACCGAGAAAGTAACCAAAATCTATTTGTCTTTTCTTTGGCTTATGGGCACACGCCGAAAATTAAAAATCATACTTTATTTGAAAGCTCTTACAACATCAAGAACAGTGGTATATATGTTGGTGGCTCTTTTTGTTCAGAAGTTATAGCCTTTCAAAGTGCTCCAACAGACCTAAAAGAAATCTTTTATTAAACGTTATAAACACTATATCACCTATTCAAACTATCTTATCGTCGCTCTAGCATCTTCAGAGTTGGTAAAAAATCAGATTAAACAAAATCCAAAAAATGCTTTTTTTTTAAATTTAAATCATGACTTTTATTTAAATCGATTTTTTATTTTTATTCAAAAATTCTATAATAAAAACGTAAAATATGCACCGAGAGAATCATTTCATCATCGGATAAGGCTGTGGCATATTATCTGTAACATATTTGGCTCTGTATCATGTGTTGTATCTAGCAAATTCAAGAATAAGTTAACTCAAGAATAAGTTAAATATTACGACGAGATTTCTAATAAAAGTAGAGAAAAGTCTGGCAGTACAGCTGTTTGCAAAAAAGAAATTCAAGGACTAGTGCAGATTGAAAGAACATTATAAAAAAATGTTGAAAGAAAAAGGAAACAGAAATTTCTTCTGCAGAATCAGGTATGCGTTTTTTATTTCATTAAAAAATTGGTACATTCTGATATTTGGTTTTACATTATTATTTGTTATGTTATGTACATGAAACTTATTTTTACTCCCGAATTTTAAGCAATTTTTTATATTAAAGTAACGTAAAAGATAATCACAATAGAGTTAATAATTACTTTGAATCTGAATGACATAATAAAACCATGTGGAATGTAAAAATAGTATAATGTTGACCTCATTATCTTACATTAAAGTGGATTAAATTAATGAAATTTTACAATGTTTTCTTTTTATTTTAGTGAAAAGTGCACAACCAATTGAAATCCACTGAGTGTTCAAAAGATAATTTAATTCGTCATCCGATTTCATCAACGCTGGATTCAAATAAGACTATTCAATTAAGCTCAAATGTAAATCCTAGAAAAAATGTTGGCAATATTAGAACATTTGTAACACGTACGTCCGAATCAAAGAAAAAAGAAATAGTTAAGCAACTTGCCACAGTATTGTTTGCTACAAATACAAACTTCAAATTGCTAGAACATGCTGAAGTAAGAAAACTATTAGAACTCTTAGTTACAAGACCAGGTTACAATCCACCTAACAGAAAAACTATAAGTTCAAATTTGCTTGAAGAAATTCACAACGAAGATAGAGTAAAATGTTTTGCTGATCTAGATGGCAATTCAGCTTGTTTGTCTATTGATGGATGGTCAAATGTACACAATGAACTTATAATTCGTGCTACATTAACAACTAAACAGTGTGTTTCATATTTGTATGAATCCATAGATACTACTGGGAAATCTCACACCTCTATGTATCTTACTGATCTTGTTCTAAATATTATTGATAAATGTAAAAAAGAAAAAAATGATCAAGTAATTAGCATTGTTACTGACAATGCAGCTAATATGACAAAAATGAGGGACAATGTTATACATAAAAATTCACCTTTGAACATAATATCATATGGGTGCTTTGCACATATATTACATTTACTTCCAAAAGATTTAGATATTAAAGATGTGCGAGAGCACATAATTCAAATTGTAAAATACTTCCGAAACAATCATTTTGCTTTTTCTAAATATAAAGTTGAAGGAGGAAAAGGTTTAATACTGCCGCACGACTGCACGAGGTTCGCTGGAAAAGCCTTGCTGATTGCATAGAAGTTTACATAGATGAATGAAAAAAAAATTAAAATCTGTGAAGAGAAATCAAATTGATCCAACAAAAAGTCTCAAATGTGCATTTGAAACGCTTAGGAGAAGATTTTCTCCAAAGACTAAAGCCAATATCGGTAGTATTGGATAAAGTGGAAAAAACAAATGCCACTATATCTGATGTACAGATTTGGAAGGAATCAGAAACACATATGGAAGCGACACTTAATATTAATTTAACAACTTTAGCTATTTTCAAAAGGCATTATAATCAAGCTCTGTTCCCTTGCCACTTTCTAGTATATAAGCTGGACCCTAAAAAGACAAGAAAAAATTAACAGAGAACAAAAATGATAAAGAATTGGAAGCATCTGCACAGTATTTTTCAGGGCTAGGCTACTCCCGCTTATTGTTAAAAACGAAGTCAAGTCCTTTTAACAATTTGTTTTACTTCAGAAGTAACGGAAAATGTATCTACTGTAGATTGGTGGAAATTGCAGTAAGACAAATTAGAAATTTAAAAAAATACAGCCGCATATTGTTCAATAGCATACAGCCGTTCCTTCATCAGCATCAGTAGAATGTGTATTTTCTGCATTTGGGTTAGTGCATTCCAAACTTAGAAATAAATTAGGAACGGAAAAAGCAAGTTAGTATTTTGTCAAATGTCGATTTGGTGGGAAGTTGTCTTATATATATATATATAAATCAATGTATGTTTGTATGTCTATATGTATGTCCTTTATGCCTGATTACACCATCCATCCGATCGACATGAAACTTTAGGAATTTGTTGAGTACACTCCC
>WYDF02094162.1:0-10809 GCA_009867245.2 Adranes taylori | reverse complement strand
ACGTAGAATCGAATTATCAAATAAAAAGTATAGCATTCCATTAAAAAAAATGTATTTTGTGTTCGGCCTGCAGTTATTTAACACCCTGTATACATGAAAATATTTTTAGTTTATGTAGCTTAAAGCCCTAGACACTTCTACTTTGGAAATTTTTCTCCATATAATATGATAACAGAGCCATTGGACTTGGACACACTATTGGGACACTCGGTATATATACTGTTAGTTTATAAAACTATATACAGTATGATTTAATTTAGTCGATAAAAAATCCTAGAGCTACAATAGGTAGCTCTAGGATTTTTCCTCTCCTCTCTCTTACTCACTCCTCTCTCTTCACTCCTCACTCCTCTCTCTTACGTGTTTAACCTTTTAAAGTTTTCAAATGTATTTATATACTACAATGAGTCATTTGCTCTTCTTGACTAATTCTGGGAGGCCAGAATACGCAATAGCCATCACAGTATGTATGTGGCTAGACTTATATACTGTGATTTTAGATCCAATACCAATACCATGCCAGATCGTTATTTCTATAGGTCAGGCTGCCAGCAACGCTGCTGCTTATGTTAATTTAAACTATCCATAATTATAAAAGCGCTACTCCTCTCCACCATAGCTATATTCTCTTCGTGAGGAGACATCGCTGGATAAATAACTAAATTATTGAACAGACACCCAACTAAATGACAAGTAAAAAGGATACTACCGCTTTATTAAGCACTTGCGAAAATATTCACGATCAAATCTATACTTTTTTGGTGAAAACATTCGTCAACCAGACAATTAAATGTACACTATCCCCACGCGTACAGGTTCAGCTCTTCATTAGATAAACTGGAAAAATTGATTTTGAAATTGTCATCATAAATTTCATTGAAAATTGATGAATGGCATTAGAATTACAAAAGTTTGAAGATATAAAACATTAGATGTTAATTATTTCGTTTTTGTGTTTGAATGATGAAGAAAATATTTTCTTGGCATTTGTTTGTTTAATAATTTAAGCATAAATTTGCTGAACAATATTTTAATTAACATAACGTTCAGGATTATTAGATATCGATTCGATAATTTATTTTACAGGCGATATCTTTTGGAGCTAATTTGCTTGCCATATTTACATTGCTCCTTCCTAAAGTAAATTTACCAAGATTATAACGTTTAATAACAGCGTTACTAAAAGCACATACACGCGAACTTCCGATACAGATTTAAAATATTACAGGCAAACGTATTATTAGCTTATTGTGTTACGACACATATTACGGTAACATACTAGATTAGGGTTTCACGTTCGCACTTGTTTGTATTTCTGCATATAATAACGAGATGTTTATTTACCTTGGTCTTAAGTCCTTCCTCTTAAGGAGCCATATCCATCTAATGAATGTTCGCGACAATTCTAGCATATTCGTCACGGCTCGGCTCTAAAGAGTGTGTGGGCATTAAGGCCAGTTGAATCTTTAAGATAATCTTTTTGAGCCATGAATACTTTTTCCTTCCGATGCCACGTTTTCCCACAATTTGTCCTTCCATGATAAGCTTCAGGCGTTGGTACTTGGTGTTTCTGAGTATATGGCCCAAGTAAGCATATTCCAAATATCCATACTTAAATCATTTCATAGCGCACAGCGGTTACTAATTATTATCATATTTGTTATTATTTATAAATCGATACGTAATTATTACAAATACGTTTTAAATAATATTTAAATTTAAATACAACGAAAAAATATATTTAATAATGCTTTTTTATTTGTTTATTGCACTAATTAATTTATTTTATCTTAACAAGTTGTTATGATATCTTTATTTTAAAAATAGGATAGGAAAAGGGTACCCATCAGTATTTATTTATTACATACAATACTACATACGGACAGACATTTCTTTACGCGGAACCTTATTCTATATAGGCTGTCCCGAATTATTCCTTCTATTAGCATTTGAATCTCATTTGTTATATATTTCCATGTAGATTACGCTCTTTAATTAAAATATATTGAATTACTCTACAATTAGTATATCCTCTAATTTATCAAATAGTACAGTAGACTCCAGATTATTTGAGTACCGGCCAACTGAGTCTCTGGGTTAATCGTACGTACGTACGGAGTCTCAGTACGGCGAGAAACGATATTTATTCATTTTACAAGCAATGTTTATCGTTCCAACTCGAATTTTCTTAAAACCATTACTAAGAGTATTACGCTTTTCAAATGATTTCTTAAGATCTTGAAAGTACAATATGTCTTTATTATTCTTAATAGATTAAATTATAACATTAATATTTCTTATTACTTGTGTCTTGAAAAAATGTTTACTCCGTCTGGGACTCGAACCCAGACCTCTCGATTGCCGATCGGTTGCTGTTCCAATTGAGCTAACGGCCACTTACTCGAAGACACAAATAATTTTTAATATGTATTTGTTTTCCGTATCTATTAAGATAGACAACTTATATACCAGGATTTGTTTTAGCCACCTGTTTGCTACCGTAGATTAATTCATTCGTCATCTGGTAGATGGAGCGACCTGGATGTGTTTTTTATATAAAGTTATTTTCCGCTTTGCTGGCGGTCGCACGTTTAATTGAATATTTGATGTTTCATGGTTAAACTTCCACGCTAGCATTATTTAATAGAATAAATTATGAAATTAATATTTCTTATTACTTGTGTCCAGAAAAACTCTTTACCCTGACCGGCAATCGAGAGGTCCTGGTTCAAGTACCGGACGGAGTTGAACCCGGAACATTTTTTCGAGCCACAAGTAATAAAAAATATTAATTTCATAATTTACTCTATTAAATAATGCCAGCGTGGAGATTTAACCAGGAAACATCAAATATTCAATTTATTATTCTTATCTAAATGTAGGTCATATTTCTTTAAATAATGTATATTTAACCGCGATGACTTTAATGCCTCGCTAGAATATACGTGTTTACTTACACATTGGCAATTATTGATTTGTAAGAGATGTAATAAAATTGAAATTTAAAAAGTCAATAGAATATTGTCGACACTTTTTCTATTTGGCTGAGATCTTGAATTAAATGCCAATTTGCGAAGAAATTATAATGTAGAAGAACTCAGGTACACTAACGCTGAGAAATGAACGAGACCGTCTCCACGGATTGACAGAGATAATTAAGTGCATGACGTAATAAAATCATTTTGCACGACCATGGCTGCCAGACAGCGCTAAAAACATGTTGCTATGGGCAACACTAACGCTGGCGTCGCAAACATTTATTAAAACGTCGAAGTTGAACATACATAATCACCACCGTTGTTGCACTAATCAGGGACTGGTATCGTGTCGAGAAATAGTTGACTAGTAACATATAACGAGAAATAGTTGACTCTTTGTCTCTCACAAATATCACCACGCCGTGAGCTTACCTGAGTGTGTTAGCAAAGGATCGCGCCAAAAAACAAAACAGTAGCATTCGAACTCATACATGTTTGCAAAGTGAAATCTGGCAGCCCTGTGCGAGACACAAATCCCACTTGAACTCTTACAGCACTCCTTAAATGCTAAAAATTTAAAAACACCCCGTCAAACCTCTTGCTGACGCCCGGTTAATAACCACTGGACTAAACAAAGTGATCATCAGATCAGATCTCTGAAAGTAATTTTTTTTAATGTAAGTTTTATTTAAATCGCAACTCTGAATGTACATCATGAATGTTGTAGACCATATCAAAACTACTAATTCTTCTGGTGTAGTGTTCTTAAGAATATTAATGAAAACCGGGTTTAAAACGTAGAGTTGAGAGCTTGTAATTTATTTAGGTCAAATATTTAAACAATATATGTACTCGTATTAAAGAATATGCAGTCCAAACATAATTTTCGCAACCGCAACTTCATTCACTTTAAAATGTTATGAAGCACTAAGAAAACAGTTTAACAAGTTTGAAAAGATTCTTTACGCCATTCCAAAACAATATATAGATAGTACTATAAATAAGTGATAAAATTCCACAAGTAGTTGAAACCACATTTGTCTATTCCTTGTCTGAACTTTTCTCCACCACCTGCACAATATACTAGATCGTCAAGAAGCAAACGAAAACTTTTTGCTTCATAAACTTTATTTTCGAAAGTAATAATTCAAAAGTTTGAAGTTTTATATAAGTAACAATTAGTATCCTAACAAAATATTGTTACGAGTTCTTTGCCTGAGAGATTACTTCATTTGTTTTATTATATTTTTGGTAATATTTACAGCTATTATCTATCATCTTTCGAACATATTGATGATATGACTCGTCGTTCGGAACGTAAGTCGTTCTAAAATGGGGAGCTTCTATATATATACGAGGGCTGTTTATGACTTTCAATGAAACACTTTTTTCGGGGAAAATTTTTACATAATTCCTCTGCAACTTTATACACTTATTCCAGCGGCTTTCCAGTTTTTTAAACCATCCAAAAAGTAATTCTTTGATAACTCTACAAAATATACATCTCTTGCGGCTAGTACCTCCTCATTTGTGCCGAACCTCTTTCCACCGAGCCACGTTTTCAAGTACAAAAATAAGAAAAATCTAACTAAGCCAGATCTGGCGAATATGGAGGACGGGGCAGCCATTCGTAACCAAATTCGATAAATTTAGCGGTAGCAATCTTGGTGGACCAGTAATTTCTTTTTGTGCAAATGCGGTCGTTTTTTCTTTAGTTCTACATCGAAATGGGTCAGTAAATTATCATAATATTGGCAAGTTTTTGTGATTCCCTTTTCTAAATAGTCAATATAGATTACTCCTTGGTAATCCCAGAAGATCGTGGCAATAACCTTATGGGCTGAAAAATCGCGTTTTGCCTTTTCGGAGCACGGTAAACGGGAGAGTTTCATTGTTCTGATTGTTCTTTAGGTTCTGGCGTTTAATGATGTATCCAAGTTTCATCTCCGGTGATATATCGACGAAAAAATTCTCCTGGATTACGATTAAACTTAGCCAAACTGTCATTGGAAATTGAAATACGAGTGCGCATTTGCGGTACAGTTAACAAACGCGGCACCCATATTACGGTTAACTTTTTCAAGTTTAAATGTTGACGTAAAATATTGTCACTTCCAATTTGGAGGACAGGTTTTCTCTCCGACGTTACATTGGTTAGATCGGGATGATTTATAGGGGTTGCGTAGTTATCCCGGTTCTCACATTAGATGTACTAAGATCTATTATCACTTTATTAGAGTACCCTCCCTTTTAATACTTGTTTTAATTTATCCACTATTAATAAAGTTATTATTTTAATTATAGAGTCGCGAATTACTATAATTCTCTTTCTTCCGAATTGAGCTTAAAATAAAATTCTGAACTGGTCTTTATAGTTCAAGCAGCAAAATGAAACAGCCGTTTAAACTTAATAAATGTATTTGTAATGCGTCAGTCATGCTTACATGCCACCAAATAAAAATGTAATTAAAGAAAAAGGTTCGTTCATGCTAATAAATGAAATTAAATAATCAACGCCTTACAATTTATAAAACAAATCAATACTTGTTCCTGTGTTCAGATAGTTAAACAAAAATGGCATTTAAGATTGCTTGGTTTAAATACCAATAAATATTATATTAGTACTTACTATTCTACCGCTGCTCACAAACTTATTCTATTATTATTTTTAGATTAGGGCACAATGATCTTATTTATTTAGATTTATGTTAAATTACTTTGATCAATAAACTTGATACTAAATAATTTTAATTTCCTTTATTCGTAAAAATCCTGCCAAGAATTATCTAATTTATTGGCAAACATGCTGAGACCTAAATACTGCTAGGTCTCATGCCTAATTAGTTAATATTACCTCGTTCCTAAAACCGACACTCTGATTTATTCATGACTTTATTTTTATTCAATTATTATTTTAAACAGAATTAATTCATAATTATTATTTTCACTGAACTAACCGACACAGCCTTCAGCGGCAGCTGCCAAATCTTAATGTCTTTTTCAAGCGCGTTGTATGGTGTTTTCATTCATTCTGGTCTATTCTCTAATTAGACCGTCTTGACCGGGGTCATCTATATGCATTCATTACTAATTTCTACTCGTCCTGATTAGTGCGACAATCTGCACATACTACTCGTAGTGTTATTATTTACAATGGCATCAATCATTTCTTGAGTAGTAAGTGATTTTGAAGGCCCAGGACGTTCATCATCATCCGTGGTTATATGTCCACTTCTGCAGACAGAATACTACTTGCAAATTATTCCATGGAAAGGAACAGATTCAGCATAATACTCATCTAACTATTCTTCAGTTTCTTCAATTTTCTTTCCACGTAAAAAGTAATGTTTTATTAAAATAAGAATTTTTTTATCCATTTTTAATAAAAAATTGATAAATTGTATATATATATAACACAAATGTTGGGCTGAAAAATGGCTACGGCTTGTAGCATATTAATTACAGGAATTTAATTTTGTAGCTATACACGTAAAAATACATTTTCTCTTATTCCCCTACTTCCGTGAAATAAAAAATTAAGCTCGGCATATTAAGCAATTAATACTAACGCTTACAGCATCTTTACTGTTTTTTTAATTTTTTTGCCTACTTACTATATATATTCCGTATAATAAACGTAAAAATTCCCCCCTTTCTTTTAAAGCACTAATGGAATTTTCTCTCGTGCCTTTTTAAACCTCAGCCGTATTAATTGGTTTAATAATAACTAGCACACACATGTGGACGGTAACATGTACCTAAACCTAGCATGTATTTAGCAGGAGTATTATTATAGAGACAATGCTACAAAGGATTTTCCCAAGCAACACCCGATTATTGCATACTATTGCTGCCGGGAGAGTCGTCTCGATCCTGAAAATCGGGATTTGGTAACGTGGACTTTGTCCATGCCTTATTCGCAGCTTAAATATTATTATGCCGTTGAATTATTCAGGTGTCCAGATTAATTTTCTCCTTAACAGTATGCTAACTAATCAGAAATTCTGTAGAGATGTTTTTCTACTATAATAAATATTATTTTATTATTTTAACCAGTATAAATACCCTTACATCATTAAAGGTATATATACAGAAGTGATTTTTGCTAAATTCCTGGATGGGAAATTAAGTTATCAATATAGTTTAAGGATAATTAAGGATTATTTGAACTATGCATACGCAAAGCTTTGAATGTAGGGAATGAAAAAGAAAAGAGGTTTAATAGCAACCTAACTTCGAAAAATCCCTTGAAGGAAGCAAGTAAATGAATCAAAAGATATACATAGCGAATAACATAAGATAAAGTTGCTACCAGAGAGACTGATAAGAAAATTAACGGACATATTCAATGCAATTTTAAACATCCATTATTATGCAAAATGCTGGAAAGAGGCAGTAATTGTGACAATATTACAAGGGGACAGAGATCCATCAATTCCAACAAATAGAAGACGAATTTAGCTTTTAACTGGAATGTTGAAAGTGATTGAGTCGCCCCTAGAGGATAAAATACAGGTTTTGGCGGAGCAACAGAAGATTATCCCCCCAAAGTAATTTTGGTTCTGGGGCAAGATAGCAGCAATAAATCAAGCGGCTATACTAGAAGAAAAGCTACAGAAAAAAAGTTACATAGAGGAAAAGATCAACAAATGTATACTGTACCTTTTTCGACGCCGAAAAGGCTTATGACAAGGTGTGAAAATAATCGTTGGTGCACAAATTAAAAAAAAAACTGGGAGCATCATATGAAATAGTGGCAACAATCCATGCTTTTCTAAGAGAAAAAAAGTTTTAGTTTAGAATTGGAAAGTGATTGTCACCTCTGAATCCAATCCTGTATAACATTTATACACATGACCTTCCAACAAGAAAAAGCAAAAATGCAACAAATTTGATTTTCCACTTCGCAGACAATATAACCATATTGGCCAGTGGATCTAACACGTATGTGACAGCAAACTGATTACAAACAAACATAAAGTACTACGATAAATGGAAGATAAAATTAAACAAGGATAAGTCTGAAGTCATTCACTTTGGAGGCAGGCAATCAAAAATAAACGGTATAAAAGTGGAATTCTGAACTCGGCCAACATCTTTAGAAGGCATTTTTGACAGAAAATTAAATTTTCAAACCCACGTCAACAGAAGAGCGGCAATGGTGATAAAAAGAAATAGACTTCTACACAAAATATTAAAGGAAGGGAGCGGCCTAGGTATGGGCAATAGAATTCGAGTATTGAAATCAATACTAGTACTTACTCTATCCTATGAACAAGAAATCTATTGGAAATGGAGTGAAAATAACATAAAATCAACTCATCAGGATTGTAATCGACGCCCCATGGTACTGTAGAAACGCAGATTACAGGTCAGAACTAAAAGTTGAAGTCTTAGTAACCAAATCAGTCAGAAGAAGAGCAGCCCACTCAGACGAGGAAGTAGAAGCGAAGGCACTATACATCCTCCCAAATGTTGTCAAATCTATTACTATTAGTTGCAGACCGCCGATTCACTTATACTTATTTAGTAGCATATACTTATTTAGTGTGTATCCATCTTTACTTTCAAATCTAGTTATTTTTTAAATCTTGTAACATCTAGCTTTAAAAAATAATAAACAGAACCTCAAAATGTTTGTTTACATTCTTTTAACATGCCGATATACGAAGATCTTCGTAGACGAGCTCCCGGCCCATGCTCAGCCAAAATTCAAATAGGATAATTCCCTCAAACCCTGCCAACCGCCATCATGAATTTTAAACTGACAGCTATCAATCACACAAACTATTTATCATAAAACTTAGAAATGACAACGTTATCATGACGTTTTAGAACGAGTTATAGCCCACGGCCAGGCCAAGGCGAAAGAACGCCGACGGTAAACAAATATAAGAAGAAGAAGAAGAACGAGTTGAGTCAAGGTCTAGGCGGCTGGGCGGTTATCTCGAATCTGCGGTCTACAACTACTATGTTCTATTGCTCAGCTATGAAATACTTGATGTACCCATGTCTCTATTAGTGGTAGAAGAATGAGTTTAATTTCGTTTACAGAAAAAAGCAAAGCTTTTCTCTCTTCTTGCACTCCATTCAGCGCATTAGTTATGCCTTATTTCTTTTGTGTATTATGCCGTTCGCTTTGAGTGTATTTCATGTTACGCGGATATAATATATAGATACATAGAAGAAGATTCACTTTGGAAATACGTAAAGATTTGATTAAATTTTGTTCTCGTCACAAAGCTCACATACATAGCAATACACATAGCGCAAAATACGAAGCGCGAAAAAGCGTAACAGTTACAGCTGTAGAGCAGACTCTCCTGTTTATTCGACGTTTTTCTATTGTTAAAAGAATTTGCACGGCATGGTAGTTTCAGATATTGACGCCTTTACTGTTTGAGCTTAGAGATAAAAGAAACACATTCATAGTCTGTTTGTAATATTTTGTTTTACATTTTTGTTTTGGCTTTGTTCAATTTGTTAGATAATATAAGTCATTTCATCCAGACTTCAGTAAGAAGGTAAAGAGTTGTACACATTTCCTATCACTTTTCTTGTATACCGGGACAATTTCTCCTTGCTTCCATTCTTTAGGTATTTTTTATTTCTCCTTCCATACTTCCTTTAGGCCTCTTGTTAGCGCTAGTACCCCACTTTACTACGCTTCCTTCTTTCTCAGTTCCTATTCCAGATGTTGCCCTTTTGGTCATCTGATACCCTCTTACACTTTTCTTCCCATTCTTTTAACCCTATTATGCATCGCTCTCAGTAGTTGCGGACCGTTCCTAGTAAAGCACCCGCCAAAAGGTGTTCCAAAATCGCTCTAAAACGGTAACCGTTCCGTGGAGCGCTATTTTGCGTGTATGATTTTAGTCAAATAAAGATCCTAATAAAATATAACAATGAAATATAAATTTATTATAACCATATAGATATAAAATAACAAAAATATATTCAATGTCGGTCAACCATAATTAGCGGTATCGTATAAGAATAAAAAAAAATCAGCACACACATCCAAGTAGTAACCACTCCCGGCGTTGCTTAACTTTGCTGATTAAAAATTCAGCTGATATAGGATATGTACTAAAATCGAATTTAAAAACCATTTTTATTTACCCAAATAAAGATACAAATAAATAACACAATATTTATTCTTATCAATACGAAAACTAAAAAAAATACATATTTATCAGATATGATGCAATATCCCCAGATATTGCACCAGATGCAATAACCAGATATTTTGTTTCCAAATAAATCAACTGCATCGTATTTTGATTTGGACGGCTCTGTCTGGACATCAGAAATCACCAGATATTTTTGTCAAATAAAGATCCAAATTAATTAATTAAATATAATATCTAATATTTTTTTCACATTTATAAATAATATTATATATTGTACTAAAGTGCTTGTTTACACGATCAAGTGGCACATATAACTGATATGAGCGGAAATAGATAAGGCTTATATTTCGGACAGTTTCGAAATCATTTAATGAAAATAATTTAAAATGGAACAGCATTGATATGGAACAGGTTCATTTTATCACAAATATAACACAAAAATTAAGAGCAAGTTGGATTTGCATTAACGTATATAAATATATTTGCCAGCATTTTATAGGAATAAGACATCATTTTATTTCAAATATTAAGTAAAATGGACCATTGTGTGGACAATCAAATGCAAAAAAAATCAGTTCAATAATAAGGTAAGAGTATATATGATGTGCAAATATATTTATATTTCAGGAACATACTCTTCATTTTGATCCAGGCTACTTGTATAAATAAAGTAAAATAACATTTTTTTTCTAAATTAG
>WYDF02094151.1:0-10809 GCA_009867245.2 Adranes taylori | reverse complement strand
CAAATGTTCATCGGAATTTTTTCTACCTTTGTGGTCTCTCATATATGATTCGCAATTTTCGATGATTGCTTGCTTAACTAGGAACAACTATTATAATTAATTTCTTAATTTCTGGTTGTGACATTGCAACGATATCTATTCTCCCAATATGTTTGCTTATTATGAGTTTTTAAAATTATGGTTAATCTATTATATACAAATCAATTAAATTAGAGGTGCTGTGAGTTTACTGTAGTCAAATTTAGCAAAGTTTTAAACCTACTGTTGCTATTGTACATTGAGCTATCTTTACACTTTCCTTTATTTTGATTAGTAATTAAAAGTTTCAACTTTCAGGCTCAAAAGTCTTCGTGAGGCGGTATTAGGTAGCGAAAAAATCTTATCCTTCTTTATATTAATTTTACTATATATATTTTATCTACTTTTAATATTGTTAACTGTAAATTGTATACAATTGTATAAATTCTTTAAGATTTGTTTTAAATAATATTTTAAATAAGGCATTTTTAGATTTCGATTATTTTTAATGCAAATCCTTATTCTACCAATTAATCACTATTAATTAAGTCAGATATAGGTTGACATCGATTATTGCCATTTCACGCGATTTATTAGATCTTCACAGTTCTAATTAGCAGATAAAATGAGCTGCATAATCAATGGGGATTTGTATAGGATTTGTAGAGAAATTTTTCAAATGAATTAATATTTTCAAATTAAGGAAGAAGTCAATCAGTCAAAGGTAAAAGTGTTCTAATAATGACTGTGATTCATGTATAAGTTTTGTATTTAATCATTTGTCTTCTTTTGAATTTCATGCAAAGTATAACTTTCAATTGATTTAATTTTAAAGTAAGCTTATTATTTTTATTGAAGAAGTAAATTCAGCTAATAAAAGAATGAACTTTACTTCTTAATAATTATTCTCTATTTGAGCTTAGTTGTTGTACTCGATTTCATGAGAAATATTTCTGCAGATAATGAATTAAATTGCTTCTCTTTTATTCTTTTCTTGCGCCACTTATATTTTACTAAATGCTTGTATTTAAATTATGTGAAACAAATAAAGTACTAAATCTTATTTCTTATCCGGTTTGTAATAGGTGGCTTAGAGTTGAATCTTGATATTTCACGAAATAGAAATAAACCTCACCCTACTCAACTTCATGGTGAAAGTTTTACCGCGAAAACATGATATTAGTAAATCCAACTATGAGTAGGAACCTGAATACTTTTATCAACATTTTTTAAACTATTTATAAATGTTGATGACGTTCAATTAAATTCAATAACGTTTACTAGAAGCAAAGAATCCTGGCCAGTCTCTTTCTTCAAGCAAGCACAAAGTTCAAATTACACAAGTCAACGATGGAAAAATTATATACCAAAACATTTTTTTTACATTTTACAGATTTTTATAAAAAAAAATTCGTAACATGTTATCTTTTAATACTTTTTCACTTATCAAATTACCCTCTTGTTCTGTAGACCAGACATGGTTAATCAACGGCTCATTAGCAGCGTGAGGCTCCAATGGTAATTAATTGAGCCTCCCGTCATATGTTTCATTATACGCTACGTGCGGTTTGGATTTTGTCACGTTAAAAATTGTGTAAGTCTTAACTGGATAAGTAAATTCTACTTCCAGCTAAAATACACTCAATTCTATCGGGAATTGTAGAGCAAAGAATAATGATTTATTTAGGAGCGTAGTATAAATTAATAAACAATTTATGGGGTTTTAATAAATTCATACATAAATCAAATGAACAATGAGACAATCATTTATGCAAGCTTATTTGCTTAAAATTAAAATTCAATTTTAATAAAGTAAGTACGATCCAAGAATTAATAAAGAACAATCATAATAAAACAATATTGGCTGTATAATACTCTATTAACAACCAAATAATTTATTTTACATACAACAACAAATATTGTAGATTTACGACCTTTAGCAAATAATAAAACAAGTCTGTTTAAGATATCTTCTGTCTAGATAAATGTTAATACGAATTCAACAAAATTTTCCTATGATACGAAAATAAATAAAACGACGACCAACTATAGTTTAGTTCTGATTTATTAAGTTTGCATAAAGATTTATTTTTCAACGATAAACTTTTATCTCAACTCGTTAGTAGATATAAAAACTAGAAAACAACATCTAAATAAAAGTTAATTGATTGTTAGCTTGTTATTAAATGATCATTATTTACATTGAATAAAATTATTTACTCAAAATCAAATCAAAGAACTTAAGGTGTTTCAATTCTTCTTTTCTTCATTTCAATTTCTTAATCAAAGATTTACAATAAAAATAATCATCTAATTAAATCCCAACGTCTGCCATAATTAATACAACACAAAGAAAATTATAAAAGTAAATACACATAACTTATTTAAAATGCAAAAATAGACGGTTCAAGACTGTTAAAAAATCTAGCATTTAGACAGTAACCCCTGCATATGACTCATTATGCGTGTGTCTTCTTTTTCAGATAGAATGAGTATATTTTATTCTGAAGTTAATTTATTTAACTTTGTATAATTAATGAAATTATAATTATAGATTGCTACATTATTTTATGGAACTTTCTGATTTTAATGATTTCCTATCATTTAATCATTATTCCTTTTGATCATATAAAACATTTTAAATCTTTACAGTAGAATCCAATAGGTCTAATATTTTTTGTCCTTACAATTTAGTTATCTGTGGATTCCACCATGCATTAGAATTTAGACACCACAAAATGAAATTTATTAACGAATATATTTGGTACTTCGTGACTGATATCATTTTATTTACAATGATCATAACAAGCTTTAGAAAATAAATAAAATTTGAGCCAACCGCTATAGGTTCTTTCTTAATATTTCAAATCTTTCTCTAACTTTACGGATTACATGTGTCATAATACTTTATTTAAAAATTAGATTGCCTATCCGCGAAATTCACCAAAAAAGAAATGCCAACTTGCTTTATCAATTTTCAAAACTTTGTTTTATCAATTTTCTCTATTTTGAAAATTATATATTTAAAATATTTTATATTTTGCTAATTCGTATATATTTAAAAATAATTCAGAAATTGTTTTAAAAAATATATATTTAAGACATTTACATTTAGAAAAAGATACCTATTTATATTTTAAGATATTTCATATTTTTAAAATGTTATGTTCTAAAACTTTTCTATTTTAAAAAACTTTCACGCAATATATGTGTCAAAACACTTTGTTTTTATATCATTTTGTTTTTATCTCAATTCGCTAAAAAAGAAATACTATCAACAATAGTTTAAGAAAATTTCATTCAATATATGTGTCAAAACATCTTGTAATGATATGTGATATCGAAATAGTTAATCGCCAACTCGCAAAAAAATTCTGTTAAAAAACTATAATAACAAACATACATTATATATTTTACAAAATAAGTATTTTAATAATTTGTATAATTTGAAATTTTTATATAACCATTTTGTTAGATCAAAGATCAAATTGACTTTAAAGATCAAATTGACTAAGCGTCAAATTGCCAAAAAAAGAAATACCACCGCCAACTTTCAAAAACAAAATTATAAATTTTTTTTTATATTATCCATTTTTCCTATTTTGAAATTTTAATATTAAAAAAATATATTTTAATAATTTCTATGTATTTGAAATTTTTTTAGATCAAAATTTGTTTTATTAAAATATATATTTTAAAAAAATTTACGTCGTAAAAGCATGTATATTTTTTTAATTTTATATTTTAACAACTATACTGTAAAATTTTGGCCTTAGAAAAATTAAAACTACAAAAATAAAGATTATCAATTATGGTTGCGGCACTTTTAATTTTCTGGTTTTGCCGATGCGACCCCGAAACTGGTTTAGATTAAACATGTCTTCTTTCGATGTGACAAAAGGTTAACTCTATAAAAAATAGCGAATCAAAAACTTAGCCTAATGACGGACTCTCATGAATTGAAAATATTTTTCAAAAAACCAAACTATCAAATTTAGGAACTACCACAGATAAATACAAAGATTATATTGATATTAATAAATGAAGTCTATTGGTTACCATATTTTAGTTTTGCTACATATGTAGTTCAAAAAGGACGAAAATTAGTTAAATCCAAAAAAGACAAGTACAAAAAGTAAAGCTATGAATTAAAGTTAACATAAATACAAAAAAGAAAAGAAAGTTTTTATAAATTTTTATATTAATGGTTCAAATGGTCCACCTTCTTTTCATTTGTGCTAAAGGGGGAAAGAGTTGAATAATTAGGGGTAAACGGTATAACGAAAGAAAACGAGAAGGAGTAATAAAGATACAAAACAGAGAGAGAGAAAGAAATAGAATGGATCGCTAATGCGGTTCCAATCTCAGCTAAGCGGTGAAATGGGTTTGACATTTCATTTAATTTTACAAACAGAAAAGCACTCCTATCACGGATTTAATAGAAAACGTAAAAAATCGAACAGGTTTTTTGGGGATATTGAAAATCTGGTAACACTTTTATTAAAATGTTTCAATCTTACTAATTCATGGAATAAATTATGAATTAGTTTGTTTTCCATTTCTAATCATGTAAAAATTTAGAAACATAAATTTGTAAGGATTTTACGTTACGTAACATAATATATAGTAATCATAAAGACAGAAACATCCAAATTTTCATAGATGTCCACGTTTTGAAGTCCTTTGAACACGTTTTAACAATTAAGTGTGTATCCTACAATTAAGTAGGACACTTTTACAATTAAGTGTGCATTTAACAATTAAGTGTGTTTACAGCAATTAAGTGTGTATCCTTCACTGGTAACTATTGTGTCCAAGCTACAGCCCAAACATAATAATTGGTGTAAAAAGTGATTGTGTATAAACGGAAATTGCATCAATTTGGGCCATTTCCGCTAACATAAAGTGGTAGTCTTCTGCAACAAAGGATGTCAAGACACATACGTAATTTTATTAAATCAATTAAATTACGTAGTCCTTCCTAATAAATAAATAATATTAATCCAATCTGTGTCTGGAAACAAATTAAATAGATAGATAAATGTGATTTCTGCTGCGACCTTAACTTGATCGAATGCATTTTTCTATACCGCTATTGCTACTGCATGCGAACGTGTTAACAGCGTATGTACCTTAGGCAGAATAGGGGAACTAAATTGAACATCTATCTAATCGCATGCAACAGAGAGAGAGAGAGAGATAAGCTGTCGCTTTCTCTGCTGTCGCCGTGTATCGTGCTACACACGTTACCTATATTTAATCTTTATTACGTTTTTCGTAGATAATGTATATGACGATTTATGCACGGCAGCTGCATATGTTCATAGAGAGTGGGATGATGCAGATATGCGAAAGGCGTATGGACGTTCCATTCCACGGGCATATGGCCCGCCCATTCTACTCTTACCTGTGTAAGAGACCGCCACATAATTATATTGAACAAAATTATATGTTTGGCTACTACGTACGCTGAGTACTTCTACTGTTACCTGTCAATACTGCCGACAGAAGAATTGTGTGTTACATTAGCCCATGGGGTGAAATTAATACTGAGATAGAAATAGGGTTGTGTGGGGAAACCGTATCGAATAAGAAATGTCCTACACACTGGCCTGTACAATAGAGCAAAAGTTGAGTGACAACTCAGAATAGAACCGTTACTCAACTTATAGGCTAGCCTGTATACTCTAGTCAATAACTCGAGTATACACTCCTATAAGAACGAGTATACACTCCTATAGTTCAGTTGAAGAAATTATATTTTTAGCGCTTAATCGTTTGTTTAGATAAAGTTCCATATATTTCGAAGACAGTTTTTCTATATTATGTATTTTGACATAACCCAACCGTAGATTTTATGACTATTTTCAACGAACGATTTTCATGGTCTAGCGGATTTTCTGTTTAGTTCAAAAACTGGTTGAGCCCCTGTTCATGTAAAGTCTACCTTTTAGTACATGTATTTTATGTACATCAAAATGCACATGTACTTTATGTACATTTTATATACATGCAGAGTGCGATATACAAGGCTCTCATAGCTTACCACTGGCTAGACGCAGATAGAGCTTTCTGTTGATTGTTTTTCTAATGAGAATTTTGCACGTTACAATTAAAATAATCCTCCTTAAATGATTGGGCCTATCTTCAGAACAACGAGCATATTCGCAGTATTATGAACGATTTGCTCAAGTAAGTGTCAATAAAACATGTCGCATATTTTATTTAAATTTAAATTAAAGTCAATCAAGTTAATCAGCTATCAAAATCAAAGCGACGTATCTCGCTACGAACTAAACCAATCTTTTACTTAGCAGCAAAACCTTTCTATTGTCATATCACTAATATTCTCGTATTTACATATTTTATAACGCCTCTCACCCACTAACCGTGTTTTCCATACAAGTTGATGGGTAATGTAGCCATATCTCGCGAAAATACAAGTTTCCAATCAGACCAGGTTTGTTCAGTAAACTTTATTAATCTGCACATTATCTGAATGTCTTTTCATATATAACTTCATTTAACAATAGTACCTCTTTAACGTGGGGAGCAACATTGTCCTGCATAAATAAGAAATTATCCCCAATAAATGGAAGAAATTGCAACAAATATTTTTCTAAGAAGCTTTCTACGTAAAAACATGGATCCAAATGCATGTGTATAGGAATAGAAGAGAAGAAGAAACATATGTGCAACCAATGGAAAAATTCCTGTCCCGTACATTATTGTTCTAACAAAAAATGGAATCCCCGGAGAGAAATTGCAGGCAATAAACCACTCCCCTGAACTTAGACAGACTTGTATTTCGTCTAAAAAACAACTCACTTCCAGTCTTTGATAGTCCAATTTACGTATATTTTATTCTGTACCCTTCTGAAGTGCAGTCTAGCAACACTATGTTCTCTGGTGAACAGTGGCACTATAGTTGATCTTTTAATGCGCAATCCTCCTTCATTAAGTCTCTCCTGACCGTTTACTCATGCAATTTACTACATGCAATTTACTACGAGCTGCTAGAGTTCTGGTTAGTTCTTAAATGGTAGAACATCTATTTCTTAACGCAAATTGCATAAGGTATCACTTTTCTCCTATACCTGTATACTTCTTGCGGCCTTGTCCTCTGGTTGTAGAGTAACTTCGAATTTCATTAAACTGTTCAACTGTTGATTAATTAACCACTAACCAGTAAACTACAGTAAGCGACATTTATCAAAAACCAGTTTTATCGAGTCAGGATCCTCTAATAATTCAAATCTAAAATTTTTATAAATACTAAAAAAAATTAACTTTACAGCGATTAAATCATACCTTCATTTTACTTATTACAAATTGAAACTAGATTCTAAGTTTATGAAGGATCAACAGAAAATGTAAGTAAAACTATTTAATTATTAATTGAGAAGTAGTTTGAAGATTAAGAAACGCCATCTTGACTAATTTGTTGGTACTTAATATTAGAGCATTTGATTAATAGGTGTGAGGATTGGGTTATAACTGCATATTCTGACTTAATAGAAATTATAACTAGTAGTAGATGAACTGAAGTATATAAGTATTAAAATGAATTGCATTTTCTAAGCATTGGCGATACTAGTACCAAAATAAATAAGAAGAAGAGGTGGGAGAAAAGAATTAATAGAAAAGGTGAATTATAGATGAAACAATTACTTAAACTTAGGTGAAGAAGAGTTAGTACTAGCTAAACAAATAAACAAATAAACAAATTTAGGTGGAGATTAGTTAGTTTTAGATAAACCAGGCTCAGGTGTTTTTTTAAATTTGAGGCCGATTTTTCCGCAGCGGTGGCAAGTGTAACGAAGCAATTATCTTCGTTCCGACTTATTTTTAATAGATAGTTTGAGCATTTGCTATCTATAAATTATGTAAATAAATTTTTAGTAGCTTAAGCAGTGTATTTGATAGACGAACTAGTAGAAGAAAGACAATCGATTACTGGCAGGTTTACAATAAATAATCTTTACAATTGAAATGTGGAAATTATTATTGATTGAACACTGTGGTATTGAAATAATCTAAAATAAATACTTTTACACAGAACCATAGCTTTGTGTAACAAGTAGAGTGGAGGAACGGTAAGACTTTCCTTATCATTGTATGTGTCGATGAACCAATCTAATTAATAGGAAATTAGTAAACAGTGATCACATTTTGCGTGTGGTGCATTAGTGTATTTGAAAATTGCAGCTCTGATTCGATTGACGCTAATCATAGCCAAAGGTAATCACTAAAATATGGGGAGAATACACAGGTGTTCTAACAAGCGGACAGAGCAATAAATAAAAGACGCACAGAATACACTGAACGAGTCCGAAATTACAAGTATTAGGTGAATCCTTCCTATTAAGTGTCTTGAAAATATAAATTATGAATTAAATTAAATATAATCATAATTTATACAAAATTTAATTATTATTATATTAAATTATTAGTAAGTCAGTTATGGGGGATAGTAGTACAGTATTTCATAATAAATAAATAAATCTCTTTAAATATGAATTTTACAAATAAGGTAAATTAAATTATAAGACAATAAGGCAAATTATCAAGATAAATTAAAATAAATCTAAATGGATAAATAAGGTCACTGTGCGAGAATATAAAAAATAATTATAGTTTAAGTTGGATCAACAGAAATTGTAAACTGCATATTCTGACTCAATAAAAATTATAACTTTAGTAGTAAATGAACTGAAGTAAGTATTAAAGTGAATCGCATTTTCTAAGTACTGACGATGCTGGTACCAAAGTAAATAAGGAAAAGGTAAGAGAAAAGATATGCTAGTTATAGATGAAAGAATAAATTAAACTTAGGTCAACATTAATTAGTTTAAGCTAAACGAATAAACAAATTGAGGTGGAGGTTAGTTCGTTCTAGATGAAGGAATAAATAGACTTAGGTGAAAGATTTAATAGTGTTATATTGGAAAAGGAGTTTACCATACATTAAAGAACAATGGATATATTTAGGCTAAAGATAAGTAGACTAGAAACAGAATATACAAGACGTTTATAGCTAAAATTGTTTTTTTAAATTAGGTTAAGAGTTTTTGGGATTAACCAGGCTCCTGATAAATCAGGCTCGGGTGTTTTTAAAATTCGAGGCAAAGGGTAGATTATTACTGGCATGAAAGTGGATAATTTTACTTAACTAAAATTATCCACTTTCATGCAAATATTCCATATGTTGTAAAAATAACAAAATACTAATTGTCCGGGTTTAATAAAAACAATAAAAAATTAAAATAATAAAAAATTTAAAAGGACAATAAAAATTTTAAATAATCAAGAACAATAAAAATTGTCCCTAATTATTAAAATAGGGTTCTAAAAATATTTTTGTTACATTTGTACACATTTATTATTTAAATATTAAAAGTTTCAGAACTAAATTATTTGTTTGATAATAAATATCATCTTGATAATTAAATCAGGAGCAATATTTCAACACAAGTTTGAAATAGAAGTATAGCAATTGCTTCAGGAATTTGTTGATACGTACAGATAAAATAACAGAAAAGTGGAAAGAGTAGTATCTATATGGTAATAAACGTTTTATTGCAAATTGTCATTGGTTTATTACACAAATATGGCGAACAAAGTTCCAGTTTAAAGCTGATTGGTCTCCAGAGACGAGTAATTGTATGGTGAACTGAAGCGACTTCGCGATATAATAAAATACATTTAGACACAGCACTACAATATATGTAATATTCTCTTGGCGATTCTAATTTTTCCAGTAGTTTGGATGTAATTCTTGTACGTACACAAATATTATCTAGAAAACCATTTTTGAAAAAAATCAAATACATTTGAAAAGACCATTTTTTCATAAAAATGTTTACAAAACTATAAATTTAAGTTGATATAAAAACTGGATCTAGGATCTAAATTTCGATTTAAAAATTAAATACCAAAAGTTACAGGATACCTTATATTAGTTCGATAGTGATTCATCTCGTAGTAAAACTAGTCGAGAAGTATTCCTACGATTATGAATTCACTGAACTCGTCCAGATAGGACACAAAACGAAGAAACGCAAAGATAGCTCGTTGTAAAACGATCAAACCGTCAAAAGCACTTATTGTGCGTCTCCAAAACTATTCCAATATGAACTATATTCATAATAATAATAAAAGCGGATGTTGGTTTTCGAGCTAATAAAACTCTTAACGAAACTTAGATCATAAAACGTAATTGTTTCTCCTTTTTGCAAAAAGCTTTTCAAAATGACAATCTTAGAATTTTGAGTATGTAAAAATTTAGCTGTTCATTTTCATATGATTATTAAAGTTTTACAACATTTCAAAGTGTATAATTTTCAATTCATATTTTAATCTCAATTACTTTGAGAACAACTTTGGATATGTTCCTGTTTTATGAAATAAAATAGTATCGTTAAAAGGATTTCTTTTATGATTAAGATGGTTCTATGTAGCAATTACTGGTGATTACTAGTAAAAATTTAGTTAAAAATTACAGTTAAAAATCAAGAAAAAATTACCGAACTGAAATCGATATCCGACAGAGTAATATTTGCCGACATAAAATTAAACCATAAATATTCACTAAAAGTAATTCAAGTATACGCACCAACTTCAACATCTGACGAAGAGGAAACTGAGAGCTTCTATGATGACGTAACAAGAGCCTTGAATATGTCAAAAACACAATTTACTTTTATTATCGGTTACTATAATGCAAAAATAGGCAAATATGAAAAAGATGACGGACCACATATAGGAAAATATGGACTAGGACAAAGGAAT
>WYDF02094140.1:0-10809 GCA_009867245.2 Adranes taylori | reverse complement strand
GCAGCAAAAAGAATTCAACAGCATTTTAGCACCTGTAAATACTACACAAGACTACCAATTCAAATCCGACAACAATGCCATCAACGACAACAGGGCTTGCCATCAAATAGAACATAACCTGAATTAGTCTAAATCTAAATCAACGTTTGAGAATGGGCGGATGCCCGAAACCGGTCACAAAGTAAGTGATGTAGTGTTTTCGACGTATAGATATAAATATTTGAATGCAATTGTACTAAAAAATTATAAATATTTGAAAGTCTTACTCAATTAATCTCTTACTACCTACGAACATACAATTTTTATTTATTATTTAGATTAAGCACGCCGTCTTCGAAAAATGTGTAACAAATATGAGAGAACAAATTAGAAAAAAAAATATTTAATAAATTTTAATTCTAATTTTTTTTATTTATTTAACCGCGGAACCGCGGGTGAATGGTCTTTTCTGGTATAAGGTATTAAGCTTTATCAACACCCTTATTTTTCAGAACGTCATTGTATATGCGTAACTGAATACACACTAACTCAGATAAATATTATTCTTCTTAAATCTTCTTATATGTTTAAAGTCAGTTGGTCGTGTTTTTGTGTTATTTTTGAAATAATTCCTGTTTCTACAAAATTATTCCAACAAATGTAGAGAAATCAGTTTCTTATTGTATTAGCGTGTATTCAAAGCAGCTAAGTGCACAATGGAAAACATATGAAACGGACTATGGAGCCACGTCGTTACTAACACCTCTTTGTTCGTATACGAGCGCCGCATACTAGCATATAATAACTAATCATATGGATGGACATCGTCGCTTAATGACACAACTACATAAATTAATTATTATTTAGATTAAGCAGCTAGTCTTCTAAAAATGTATAACATATATAGCCTAACAAATTAGACAAATTGCCTATATTAGATCATTAAAATCAGATCTAATATAGGAATTAATTCAAAATAACGCAAAACACATTGCATATGTCGACCAACAGACTTATGTAGAAGATTTAATAAAAATAATATTTATCCCATGTAATAGGTTGAGATACAGAGTTAGTGTGTATTCAGTTACGCTAATTTGAAATAAAACTAATTTGATTTATTTACAAATATACAATTAATGTTTGTACATGATAATTAATAATATTGAAGGAATTAAATTAATATTGAATACTAGCAACGATCAATACTCTACATTATGTCAGCTATAAGCCTTTTTTAATAATGTCTAATCACAAGATTATATACTCGGCTTGTCTAATGTTTAACACTTTAGACATTGTTTATAACCCGTGCATCAAATATTAACATCTTTGGAATTCCGATTTATCACTTTGATTAATGTTTTCTATTACAACAATTTTTCATAAGTTTGTTTACACATTTAAAAGATCGCGTGTATCTTTAAATAATACTTTTATTATAATTTAAATATACACATATTGCTTGACTACTATTTTTGATCATATTTGTGACTTTTTGAGTTTCATCTTAATACGTCTCTTATATTCACATCATGCAATCTGGTCATACGAAATCTAAAATAAAAATACTTTTCAAAATCTGTAAGAGTGGGTGTGTTTATGCTCCCGCTTTTCTCCTAAACCACTGGGGCGATTGAGAAGAAATTTAGTTAGCAACTCACCATAGTATCCGTAAATAAATATATCAACACACGTAGTAGTTGAATAATAATAGACACGAGAAAAAGTATTTTACATTTTATGACATCTACGAGACAATGGTTGGACAACTTAATAAAAGTGTTGTCAGTGCCGGGCCCAAATTAAATTCAGGAAGGGGTTTCAACTCATTACATATGTATGTACTACATGGGGTTGTTTCTATTTAATTTTTCGATATAATCTAAATTTTAAATAAAATGGCTGTGTGAACTTGGTTAGCCCCCTACACTAAATCGACCACTGACGTGTTTACAAAAGACATTAAAATAAATGTTTGTAAGTACACGTCATATTGATTATTATAACGTTCTTAAATATAAAGGTTAGTAAAAACGACAAAATATTACATCCAAAGGCATCTGGCGCATCCGCTTGTCACATGTTTACAACTATAAACATCTATGCTAATCACATTATCCAAAACAACTATTAATCTAATTCAATTTAATAAATGTATTTATTATAAACTAAAATTGTCAAAACTAAAATTTTTTGCTTTATGTAGTATGTAATAAGTTCTTACTCCAGTATATGGAAAATGGGGTGGTGTCTAAATTGTTTGTGATCTAAATAGAATAGCTGTCATTTGAAAAACCAATATGAAGGATGACAAATCAATTCTGATTGAATTTTAACGGGAAATTTGAATGGCGAGCTTTCGTCGATAACGCAGATTGCTGGTCATGACTTAGCTATAGTGCTTTACATTCGACACGAGATGACACTTGTTGTTGTTGCCAAATATTGGTTTTAAACATGTAAATTTGAATTGCACGCACGCGCAATCAAAAAAGTAACTAGATTTGAAACTAGATTTAAAAATAAAAGTAACTAGATTCTAGAAAGTAACTAGACATTACCACGCTCGAAAAAATTACCAGGACCGTACAAAAAAAATTATAAAAACAGAACATTTATGGTATGTAGTAAATATAGTGTCATGTAAAAGAAACAAATATTTATAGAAGAATATTTATTTTACTAAACGCAACTTACATATAAAAATACATACAAGTATAAAAATATCTCTTCAATTAATGGCACGTTATGAATCAGCACGTTATGCTTATTAAAATGGTAACTTAACTAATATCAAAATAATTTAATTATATAATAAATAAACATTAACTAATTTATAAGCACTAAAATGAAATAAACCAACACCGATATAAAATCATGTTAAAAATTTAATATTGTTTTTTAATCTTTTTATAGGAGAAATCATAGAATAATTTATTTGTCTTAAAAATGTTAGCGTGACTGTTTACGACAAACAGCTATTCTAATCGGTATTAAAAACATATGATTACAGATAACCATAATTCTATGATTTAAACAAAACTTACCATTATTATAAACCTAAGTTCTCTAAAATCTGATTAAAATATTTGAGCAAAATTGGTTCGATATTCAGTCTATTTCTTTGGCGATTAGAGTAGGCACTTTTACTAAGTCACTTCAATTATAGCTATGACAAGACGTAATGGTGTTTGGATTTTATAATATCCTTAAAGTCGTAATATATTATATCAGTCCTGATAGACTAGAATTGTAAATAAAAATTGGAATAACTATATAAAAATAAATACAGAAAATCTTAAGTTAAATAAGTTGATGGAAAATATATTATGAAGTCTAACACAAGAACTGGTGTCCTACGTAATAAAGAAAATGTCATATATCTCTCTTATTACGTGCGCTATAATTTTTCTCCAATTTTAGTTTTTAATTCCCTTTCCAGCCCAACGATGCCGTATGGTGGTTGAATATGAAACGTAGTGTACTACAACTTAGTTTTAATTTTACGCAATTTCTGTAATTAAGTTTTATCTCATGTTCATAGAGTGCTCTACTGGTAAATAAATGTATACACGTGTTATTCATGCAATAAGAGAAAATTTGATAAAAACAATGCCATAACTCGATAGACGTGCATTGGGCTTCGCTGTCGCGGAAAGATACTCGCAAGAGACACCAGGTTATACAAACAACATCAAGCGACGCTGGCGCCTTTGCTGTACATTCTACGTCGGTTCATACAAGTGAACAAGTATGAATTCTCTTCAAGGAAAAGCATCTGATGCTGAGATTCCAAGCACATCATCTGGGACCAAACAATGTAAAGTCCGCTGCGAATCTTGTAATCTAGATTTCAATTCTAGATCACAATTAGCAGCCCATTTCAAAACATTTATTAAAAAAAATCTGTGAAACTCAATTATGGTACTGTCCTCATCACAACTTCAATCAAAAATCATATAGCCACATTCAGAATTTATGCTCCCCATCATAAAATTACCGACGTACAAGTACCGAATAAAAAAAATTACAAGTATCGAGTCCTGTATCCAAGCAGACCAATTCTTGTATTTAACCATCAGATCTGGATACTTCGGAAATTTATGACAAACTTTGCGCTATTGTCTTTAGAAAATCGGAGGAATTCCAACATAGAGAAAGTGGTTGGACACTTGTTTGTATTTCTCACCTGAAGATTAATATAAACAAGTATTCACCGCTATGTGGTTCTTCTTACTTGGGATTACCAAAGTTATTAGCGCAAAAAAGGCGTGCAATAACAGTGAAAATTCTGATAATGCATGCATTGCATTAAGTATGCAAATTTTGATAATAATGCTTCTGATATTGCATGTATTGTGGCACATCTGTATCTTGTTGATCACTCAAATCATAGTCCTAACCAAATTTGCGTACTAAATTTAGAAGCATTGATTTTCCAAAGTCTCTTAATGATATTACAAAATTTGAATTGTTAAATCATATTTCGAATTGTTATTCGAAATTTTGAATTGTTAAATCGCAATAAACAAAAGAACAGATTTCTCATTACGTTTAAAAAAAATAAGTCCAGATTAGTCAACATACAAGATATGGTTACTCTACGTTTATGTGATAACTGTTTGACATTCGTTCGTACCACAGGACAGTTGAACCGCCGCTCTAAATTTGACGATATTACCAAACATAATGGAATGGAAAGACCTGGCAATATATTATCATTTGAAATATAAAGATAAAAATTCTTACCTTTCAAAAGTAAAAATTCTTTAAAACATTTTTTTATCAGAAGCAAACCACATAAGCGGTTGTAAGTGGCATGATTTATGATTTTGAAGTCTACGTAGGAAAGAGTAAAGTAAAAAATTCTACATCACTTGGCATAAGTGGTGATACTGTTTGTAGTCTGGTTGAAAATTTTCCAAATATTTATAGACAAAAGGTTCGAATGTTTTTCTAAAGAAGTAGGCATAATGGCTACGGGTAGAGTCAGAATTGCTCGAATGCCAGGAGTCTGATGAAAATTTCAAAATCTGATCGTATATCTTATGATTTTACAATTGAATCAGTTTGAAAGTGGTATGACAATAAATCAGTCCACGTTGCTTCATTCTATTAAGGAACAGAGCCCGTACAATCTGTAAACAGATGGTATAGCACAGAAAAGAAATATATAGATGTTCCTCGTCTTGCAGTTATCAAGGGGTATAATTTGTTTATGGGAGGAGTTGATCTTAGTGACTTTTTTGTCTTATTATACAGAATAAACCTTAGAGTAAAACGATATTATTTGCGCATTTTTCATCACTTACTTGACATTTGCATAACAAATGCCTAGTTAGTATGCAGATTATAAAAGATTGAAAACATTCCGTTCCGGAATTGTTTACGCCTTAAGTTGACCAAATCAGATATTCTTGAAAAGGAGGAAGACCATTTTCCACCAAGATTCCCCTTGCTTAACGCCGTAGCTATCATGTTAAAGAAAGCCACCGTGCCACCTCCCTATTCAAGATGTTAGGTATGATGATGTTGCTTATTGGCCAGTTCATAACGAGCGTAAACGAAGATGTAAGAACTGTGTCAAAGCTCATTCAAGGGTACATTGATGAAATGCGGTACCGCGTTGTGCCTGACAAAGGACTTTACGAAATACTTATATTTTGTGTTAATATCTATTTTGTATTTTTGTTTTAATTAAACTTTAGTATAAAATGTGTTGTATGTGCTTTGTTGCCGCTGATGCCATATGACGATTTAGGTTTTTTCTCTAACTTCGGACATTAATTCAGGCTGGAAAGGGTTAATCTTCTTAGAATTTGTCCGAATCATACTTGTTTCAGAAAATCACTTAAATAAAAAAAAATGTTACGTTGAACTCAAATGTTCCCATATTTTCCATCAACAAAATAAGTTATAATCTAGTTATGCTTAGTACTAAAAGTATTCTAATAAAATAAATAATAAAATTAACTCTCATATAGCAGAAGAATAATTCTCAGGCTTCATCGATAAATTCTCCGGAACCAAAGACAAATTAGGATCATTATAATAATTTTTCGTATCATCCAAATGTACGCCATGCCTATTAAGCATATGCCTCACCAAATGATATTTCCGTCTAAAGAGATTCATACAAAGTGTACATTTGAATCGTGGAGATATACCAATGCATTCTTCCTTCTCATGACGATATAGATGTCGCTTATTTTTGTAATGTCGCGTACATTTCGTGCAGTAAAAGCGAGTTTCGATTTGATTGGTCTCGGCTTTTAATACTGGAAGAGCAAAATTTACCGGATATGTATTTTCCTTCATCACTTGTAATGTAGCATTCATTCGTAATACATCCAAAGCGGTATCCATTTTAGGAAAACCTATAGCATACAGAATATATTAAGTCTTTGGAATCGAACAAAATTTGGCATTCAGTCAACTCTACTCATTTCAAATAATACAATATCTACTTAAATTATCTACGCCTGGGAACTATACTTTTAAGTCATGCTTGATGAATAAATGCTTCTTATAATTTCCTTTCTGATGAAATTTTCGAAAGCATATCTGACATTCAAATGATGGATCTTTGTCACATTCATATCGGAGATGACGATTTAAAGTTTTCTTGTTCTTATAGGAACGGTAACAATTTGTACATGAAAATATTCCTGAAAAATAAATATACACAAGGAAATTAAATATAAGAAATTAAAATACAATAAGACAAACATAAAATATGTCTCAAATTAAGCAAAATAATCTCAGCAAAGTATTCAAAGTAATAACTTCAAAGTAACACGCGTGCTTGACTGCCCTATTAGAAATTTCTGAGAAGTATGTCAAGAGCGAGTGCAGACCGCGGCATAACGAATAGCCAAATTGTTCCCGCCGTAGACAAATATGATATGAGGACCTGCGGATTCATGGGTTTAAAGGAGAGGTGATTTATGGGGTGCTCTAGTTATAGTGTAGTACAATTTTGACTTTGAGTTTAAGTGGTCAATTGGAATGCAACTTACGTATTTCGTTTCCATGTTTAATAGTTCCAAAATATTTTATATTCAGTTTTATTTTGATCTAAACCCGTGAAATAAATTATAAGTTCTATAATTTCTAATACTTTGTTTTAACATTTGTGCTTCTTCAAAAATGTTTTAAAAAAAATTTAGACTTTTAGAATAAACAATGCGCATGGTATAGGTAAATCGCATGGTTAATCAATGAAAGATAAGTTAGAATTTCTTCATTGAACCAACATTGAACCAATAATATTAATAACTCATAATTTTTTTATAAAATACAGTTTATGAAACAATTTCAGCTTATGTACAAGTAAAAAATAAAATCTATACAAAACATATAAACGATTAAAAACTATTGCACAAAAATTGCAAATATCTTAAAAATTATTATATATTTAATTCAGTTCAACTACTTTGCTCAATAATATCTAAAACTTAAAACAAAACACGAATATCATTTGGAAAAATTATGTTGTGATGTAATTAAACTCCAATTTGTGGTCATCTGAGACAAATGTCTGATTCGAACGTGTGTCATATAATTAGATTTTTGATGGAAACGCTGGTGACAATATTCGCACTCGAAACTGGGTGCCTTTCCGCATTCATAGTTGATATGGCGCGTCAAATGACTCTTCCATTTATAATGACGACCACATTGTACGCATAGAAAGCGTCTTTGTTGATTGGCTAGAATGAAAACCAATAAACACGAAAACCAATAAGCACGAAAATAATACGTATAAATAAGAAAGTATAGTGATAAATGGTGTTAAAAATCGGGCGAATGTGAAAATATATCCCAAAGTGAGATACAAACGTTAGTTGAAGCAACAAAAACTGAAGTATTAATTAATATAGATATCAGCAAGAAGTAGAAATATGTATATTAGTGCAAAGCGAGATAGAATGTTAATAACAGTCTCCAAAAAAAGTTTTATCATTACAATACAAGTTTACCGTACTTATTTCTGTCCAAATTAAGAACAGAGAATAGTGTATTGATTTTCACTATTGTCAACACTGAGAATACAAATAAATTCTCTCTATTGCAAACAGTATTTAAACATATTAATCTGAAGGTGATTAAGAAATTTTACAGCACTAATTTTCCCTGTCCGCGTCTCACATTAATTCCTCCCACCAAAAAACAACAACTGAGTGCCGCCAAGTTCTTATTTATTCCGATGTTGTATTCAGTTGAATTCCGAATGAATTCAGTATTCAAATTAATTAATTGAAATGACGAAATTGTACTGACCCAGACGTAATTTTCTTCAAATTCTAGCATCTAAAACTCGAAGAAATGTTTAAATTTTCTAAAACATTAAAACTGTGGTAGTATTCGAGGAATACTTGTATATTAAATAATAATAAAAGTGTTGTTAACAAAGTACACACGAACGTTTAAATGTGCGAACAAACTTTATGAAACAGTTGTAATAGAAGAACATTAATCTGGTGATAAACCAAATTCCAAAGATGTTTAATAATTGATGCACGGGTTATAAACAATACGACAAGTGCACGGTCTTAGCTTAGCTGAAGATGTTCACATCAGAGACGCTAGAAAGAGAAACAATTTACATCTAGAATATATAATATCGAGAAAAACATTATTCAAGAATTGTTTTTATTAGATTAAACGACAACCCTTCCTATCCTCTCCACTCCTACATATAGTTTACCTATGCAGTATCTTTTCAAGGTTGTAGGTTATTTTAATAGTACATTGCTCCAAACGTTTCATAGTTATGCTTGAATATATAAACACATACCATTATCTAAGTTTTGAATGTTCCTAAGCTCTGGTTTTTGGCACAAGTAAAAGGAAGTTCTTATATTTTTATAACAAAATTCGTGGACAAGACCACTAACTCATCTTTCATATACTGGAAGTCATAGGGTCATAATCGATTAGTACAAAAACTCATAGCTATAACCTGTAACAATCAGAAAAAAAACGTTTTCTGTTGTTAAAAAGACAGAGGCTGATATGTCTGTGCTCCGTCTGCGATTTCCTGGTTTCAGGATGAAAATAGATTTACCGGGTGAATTTTTTGCCAATGAAATATTCCAACGGTGCTTTAATGGTCGTGTATGTCGTATTCACCTGATATGATTATGAGATTACATTACTTGAATTATTGAGAAGCTAAAATAATCAGTTGTTAAAACGGGTCTTATTTTGAAGATGTAATTTAGTGCCTAATGGAATTTTTAGACTTCCCTGCTGTTGGGTTTTGTAGTTCAACTTCTCTGGGTTATTTGAGTAGAATTTATTAAAGGGTTCTTACTATTAGTTACTAAAGGGTACTTACAATTCCGGACTATACAGGTAAAAATATGCCTGAATGTTTGCGGTGCAACTTTTGATATACAATAACTGTTCCTTAGTAAATGACGAATGAAATGTTAAGTCACTAGCAAATTGCTAAATGCTGAATACTTTATCAATAAGGGCTTTACCTTGCAATGGGCCAACGTTGTTCCGATATGGGTAGCTGGATTATTAGAAATTCAGAGCTGTGGTTTACAATTTATTTTGTGATTGTTAGCTGATGAGAATTAGCTTTGAAGTTCGATTTCAATTCATCATTGTAAAATAGATTCTACAGGTTCTGTGTTTTGGAATAAATATCCATGGAATTTCGAATAAATATATATATTGGAACTACTGCGATAGGTAAAATAGAATTTGATATGGTTTTTTGTTTATATCGGAATTGGTATATCGGTTGTTGGCAGAGTGAATGCGCCCTCTATGGTGGTGAGTTGAGTTAATCTGTCGGTCTTATTCTGGGAAGATTCTTATAGTTTTAGAACTAAATTTTGCAGTTTTGGGAATTTATGACGGTGGCGAGAAAACCGACATAAATTGCCGTCATGATTCTTCATTATTGAAGAATCATTCTTGTTGGTTCATTGTTGCGGAAGGTTCCGTCAATGGGATAGGACATTAGTAGATTGTAGAGAAATATTGGCAAAATGTTGAGACAGAGAAGGCAAACTTGAGAATTGTTCAGATTTGTAATGTTAAGTGACTTTTCTCGAAGTTTTTAAGTCGATAAGATCGGCTAAGTTAGTCGTTGAAACTTAAATAAATCAAGTATGGCGAAGTAACTTATAAAGTTAATTACGTAAATTGTAGTGAAGTAACCAGTAGCAAGTAGAATATTTTGGATTCCTAGTTCGACCAAGGTGATTGTTTAGCATGCTCGTAATGGTAAACATTGGAATTTTTTTGTTATACGTGGTTATTCATGACAGCATTTTATTGGTAATTTCTGGACGTTCCTAAGCCTTGGTTTCTGGCACAAGCCAAAAGGAAATAATTGTGATATTTATATTACAAAATTCGTTGACGTGATTACCACCCCACCTTTCAAATACTGCAGGACGTACGTTTAAGTATTTATATATACAGGATGGGGCAATAGTACGTCCGTTTCCAATAACTTAGTGTGTATGATTGGTAACAAATTGAAATTTTGGGGGTGTGTTATGCTGCCAAATGAGCATCTTTTAAAAATATTTTCAGGTATACAAGGTGTTTCAAAAAGTGTTACATTTTTCAAATGGAATACCCTATATATTTTAATTTTATTTAAAACTGTTGGCTATCCTCTAAGATTTGTAGAAGTATCGCTCAGCGTTCTCAAGTTACAATTGTTTTTGTCAAAAAATTGTAAATTTCATATTGTAAATTAAAACGTCGCTGAAATGTATACCTGAAAATATTTTTAAAAGATGCTCATTTGGCAGTATAACATATACACATACACATATATATATATATATAAAT
>WYDF02094118.1:0-10810 GCA_009867245.2 Adranes taylori | reverse complement strand
ATCCAAGCAGAACCTACTCAGGAGAAAAAATCAACAAAAAAGGAATCCACCTCCAATTGTAATGCATAATAAAGATGTATACAAATATATAAAAGATTGCACCGAGGACAACAATGTTGCTATAATAAAAGCCATTTCTTCAGCGGAAGGAATGAAACTTTTCACAGAAGACACTGAGAGTTTCAGAAAGCTCAGGAAAAAACTTGAGATGGCTAAACAGACTTACCATTAACACACTTTCCAAATAGCGAGCTCAAGGTTGTTCTACGAGAAATACCTCACTGTTTGTACATAAAATATATTAAGGAAGACCTGGATAACAAAGTCATAAACTTCAACTCTGTCAAACGACAGGGCAACAAGGAAAAGATTGGTGTTAGTGAACACAAAACATTCATGAAGGGAAAAAGGTTTTCGACCTAAAGAAGTTATGAACGTAAGAATCAGTACAGAGCCAAAAAGACGAGCTACAATCCGACAATCCAATCCTACAATCCAAGCTACAATCCAATCCGACCATTTTCCAGTGCTGGCAGAAGTTGGTAGATCCCTTGCAACCAAAACGCCAAGAACAAAAATCAACTGGTCGAAATATGCATTCAATATGAATGATTTTACAAGCACCCCGGTAGGAAATATTACCTCTATTGAATAAATGGACACCGTAGTAGAAACTATTACCAGTGCAATAAACAAGAGCATTCAAGGAAGTAGCATGACAGTAAATATCACAAACAAATGGGATCTTAACAGACAGGAAAAAGAATTACTGGCTGAGAAGAATAAACAAAAAAGCAAATACGCAAAAACCAGACACCCACGCGATTAAAACCGCCTCAAAGCCTTGAAAACACAAGTTGGAGAAGAAAATAGTAGAATTTTTAGAAATCACTACAGAAGAAATGAATGAAAAAAAAAATGACGGAAACCTGTTGAAAATTCACAAGAAACTAAAGATAAAGGCTTCACCAAACTCGCCAATCACAGACGCAAATGGTAGGATCTTATTCAGTGAACAGCAAAAAGGAATAGAAATTGCAAAACAGCTGACACTACAGTTTATAAATGACTTGCCAACGAACGAGGATAGAAGAAAAGCGGTGGCAAATTCAATGGCACACGCGATAAACTCCAATACCAGCAAAAACTGACATTTTCGAAAAAGAAGAAATTGAAAATATAATTAAAATCCTAGGAAAATGCTAAAGCCCCAGGGCGGACAACATTCCAAATGTTGTCCGGCATTAAGGACAACATTTGGCACAAATAAAGCATTAAGGCTACTTCCTGATGAAGCTACAGATCATCTTCACCGGCTACTACCCGCGAAAATGGAGCACACATCTAACCATCCTAAAAAAAAAACACAAAGATGGTAGAAGCACTGATAAAAATCGAAATACAATCATGGCCAGAAAGAAAACAGATCATCAGTGTCTATGCAACTTATATGTAAATGACATTCCAAAGATGGAGAAACAAAATAACACTAAGCTGCTGCAGTTTGTAGATGACACCGATGTAGTCACCCATCACCTACATGTTACATTCGCAAGAAAATATATAAATAAATGTCTGGATACATTAGGAAACTACTTCAAAAAATGGGAAATAAAAATCAACGAATCTAAAACAGAAGCAACAGAATTTCCATATAGAAAGAAAGGCAGCGGGGAGATCCGGCTAATCAACAAAATCATTAAAATCAAACAACAAGCAATGTGTCTGGGAATCCAATTGCACCACAAGAGAGACTACAGTAAACATATTAAAAGAAGAAAAAAAGTAACCTGCAGAAACACCCACAAACTCTACTATATACTAATGGAAAACTCATAACTTAGTAAGATGAGATTCCTGAATGAAGCTCAGGTCATTCTATGCCTGATGTACGGCTCATAACTCTGGGGTCAAGAACCAGAAAATATAAAGATATAATCAATACAGCCCACAATAATCTGCTACGCATAACTGAGGATGCCCCATGGTTCATCAGAAATAGAGAAATAAGAGCAAAAGTAAAAACCAAAGATTTAGTTCAAGCAGCAATACACAGCAAGGAAAACATGATCAGACATCTTTCTGAACACCCAGATCGCAAAGTTATGTAAAGGCATGTAAACTCAGCCAAAACCACACAATCAATCACGGAAAGCCAAAATAAGTGGAAGGAAAATACATATCCGGAAACCCCATATAGAAAGGACTCTCCGGATCTAGAAAGAACCCATTTATAAGTCAGAAGACTTAAAAATTAGAAAAAGGAAAGAATTTAAAATCTAAGTTATTTAATACTTAACGGTCGTAAGTCACCTCTCACGTGACAATAATACTTTGTCGCTGCGGTCGTATGTCATGTGGGAGGTTACAAAACGAATCCCGTCAAAACTCGCTGTCTGTGGAATGTGGGCAGGCACGATTGCCTTGTCAGTTCTGTCATCAGCAACGGAGCAATTAACATCTCCAGTCAGATGAGTTTGGCAAAACTGGAGAAACATTTCGTATGATGATTTCTTGGTGTGATTTTGAATATGGGTACAATCTATTTAAGTGAGAAACGAATATTTTTTCCAAAGACTTCAAATACTGGATATTCCATAATTGCCCTATTTTGGACCACTTACGTTGGAGTCTTTAATTTATCCTGAGCGTCTTGTCAGTGCAAGGATCGTTTTGCATTTGTAGAACAATCTACTCGAATCAATCCTTAATTCCGATAGATATGTTTATGTCGACAGATACTATACCAGTGTTCCACTACTAGATGAAGAATGCTTAAAATGAAATGCTATGTAAGGGGTACTATTTTCTGCTAAGACAAATAAGAGACCTGACTTCTAAAATTTGTACTGTTATCAGACTACATTCAAGTAAAAGTAAGATATTAGCTTTATCGTGGCGAGACAAACGAATTATTACCATATTTAGTTCATGTAATACTGGGTCTACGAAATCTATTCTAATAAATTATTCTAATAAATTAATGGGCGGAGTGGACTATGCAGATAACTTTGGATCTATGTATTGTGTTTTATGCAAATCATTAAAATGGTTTAAAAATAGCGTTAAATCTGCAAAACCTATCCAGGAGCTGATGTCTCATCTGATCATAATCACTTGGTAGCAAGCATCTCAATACGACTCAAGAAACTGCTAAAGCCTGTTACACCAAAGATGGTAACATGGAAATGTAACAAGTAAGATGGAAACTGTTAAAATGATTAATACGGCTTTCGGCAATGATTGCCTGCCGAATCGGCAAGTCTACCAGTGGCACAAGGCCTTTGTTGAAGGCAGCAAATCAAAAGTCAACATCATGCTCATTCTGTTTTTCGACATCAGGGGACTTGTCCACTCGGGACCAGAAAATTCTACTTGGAAGTTCCCAAGAGACCCAAACGCAGGGCTCAATGCCTCCCGCCCGACATCGCAAAGGATCACCACGAAAATGCGCCAGCGCGCACATCCTTTGTTATGAGCAGCTCCCTGGCCAATTCAGGTGTACCAACAGTTCCCCGTGCGCCCCCCCCCAGGCTTATTTTTGTTTCCGCGCTTGAAAACTCACATGAAAGGTCAAAATTTCGGGGCGATCGACAACATCAACGCACCAAGGCTTGCATTGCACCAAGGCACGTTTGCACCAAGGCTTTAAAGGACATTCTGGAGAAGGACTACCGTGACGCCTTCGATGCCTGGAAATCTCCCTGGTGGCGATGTATCGACGCAAGAGGACAGTACTTTGAATCCTTTTAATGATTTGTACCGATCTAATCGATAATTTTTCTACTCGAGTCACTGACATTATTTTCCGGACAAACCCTGTATATCTCTTATACCAAAAATCTTTTAAAAACAATCCATCTTCGCATATACGCCAAATGCGAACAAATCATGGGAGAAGAACAATTTGGATTCCGTAAAGGAATGGGCACTAGAGACGCATTATGCAGTTTAATAATCGAGAGCAACAGAAAGATATATATGCTTGTTTCATTGATTATGAAAGGCAATGACATAAATATTACAGAACAACTTTAATGACAACAGACAGCTGCTGTTAAGGCATAATGGGTCACAAGTAAACAAGTGTCAATACAAAGAGGAGTAGACAGGGTTGTAATCTATGCCCGCTCTTATTCAACCTGCCCTCGGAAGACATTTTTGTTAAAACTCTAAGTGAGTAGATACGCTGACGACATTGTCATCCCGAATCTTTTAAGGCTACAGCTGCATTTTGCACATCCTATTCCCCCCCCCCCCTCCTTTGTTTACTTCGCCCGTCACCATATTTTCTACCACTCTCTCTTCTTTATCTTCTTTGCCTTGTTCCAACACCTTCGCTAATATATCTCTCCTCTCCCTATCCAATTAACTCACTCCCATCCTCACATCTTTCTCATCATCCTTATTCTCAATTACCTTATCTTTACCACCCTCGCTCTTTTGCCCACCCTCCCTACACCCTTCTACCCAACACATTCACTTCCTTGACCCTTTCTTTTTCTATTTCCTTTCTCTCTCTTTATTCAAACTTACCCCTAACCACTTTTCTTTGTCATTCCACTCTTTACCATCACATTGTTTCATCAAATGGCTCCATTTTTCTTCTTCCCTACCACATATCCTACACATTCTATCTTCTTCCTACATGAATGTTTGTTTTCACCCTCTTCATTCCTCCTATCTTTATCATTCCTTCCATATACATTTCCTTTACTAATCTACTTCAATTATGAATCAATCAATACCTTCCTCTCAAAATCTAACATCTTTTTCACTCCATTTATCTACTTATATTTTCTTACTTCCTGAAAAACTATAATTACATAGCGACGACTACATCTTATAAAAAGGAAGGTAGAAGGCAAAACGAAGTCCAGGCAAAAGACAAATGTCCTGGATGAAAAATATTAGCGATTGCTCAAACATCAACATAGAGACCCTAATGATAACAGCTCAGAATAGAAATGATTTTGCTACTGTTATCGCCAATCTTCGACGAGAAGATGGCATAATAAGAAGAAAAAGAAGATTAAAATGCTGGCGAAAAGTTTTTTCTTGAGAATTGAAGTATCCTCCCTAAATTCTTATATTCTGTACAAAACTGATTATAAACATGACAACACAGTAAACCAATGTCTCTCAGGAAATTTATTCGGAAATTAATTATGTCACTTCATGATGTGGAACCTCATCAACAACAGACAAGAGGAGCGATTAGATGGAAAACTACAAATCTTGCAACCTGATGCCAAAGGAAAACATAATGAGTGCTTATTATGTTCTAATCTTAAGTCCCTGGAAGAAGAAGAACAACAGTATGCTTCTGTGAAACGTGCAATGAGAATGTTTCAAAAAATATCATATATTCCAAATTTCTAAATAATTTCTAACAAAGAAAATTTTTCGTAATGTATTTACCGAAACCAACTGCAACCTAGTGAGAATGATGTATAAAAAGCTAACGCCCGATAAGCAATAACACTTTCCAAGGTCAAATTATTCCAACATTAAAACCTCTAAATATTTTTAAATAAAAACATACATAATAAGCATAAAAATTCGAAATTAACGATTTGGATTTATTATGAATACTACAATAAAATTATTATGTATTCTATTTATAATAATACTTACGTTATGTTTTAATTGTTAACGACCAAAACTACTTTTACAGTGATAATGAAAATGCTGATTTCCAAACATGTCTACTACAAAGAATCGCTCTAACTGAAAGGTATAAATAAAATTGTTAGCAAATATTTAACGAAGCTTTGCAATTTCTTTTGTATGTGTAGACATAACAATGTTTGAAAACTATACAAGCCTATGAAAGATTAAATGTTTCAAATTTCTTCTGAGTATTAAATTTCATGTGACTACATGCGTCTGTATGCAATTAGTCTGAAGTAAATATGTTTTAATGAAATTGTGTAAATTTATCTAGAAATTTCTACACTATAAAACTGTTATCGGGTAGTGAATGAGGAGACTATAAAGAAAAAAAGGGAGGTTAGGACAGGAAGCCAAGAACACAGGAGGAAAGTAAGTAAGGCAGGAAGCCAATTGGAAGAAGTATAATAATGCTAGAAAAGAGTGGATAGTAGAGGAGGAAAAGTCAAAAGAAAGGAGGAGGAGAGAAGAAGAGGAAGAGATAAGACAGATAAATGGCGAAAGGGACATATGGACCTATTTGAAAAAAAGAGGCATTGTAGGGGGAAAAGAAAAAGATGTAACTGAGCTTGGATGAATGGGTGAGCAAGTGTTAGAAGGAAGGATTAGTAAGGGAAGAAGGAGGAAGGGAGTTTTCAAATGAAGGAGCAGGACGGAAAGGCAATGGGGAGAAATGGAAGAAATAAGTGTGAAAGAGAAACAGAAATACTGAAAAAAGGGGGAATAGCAGGTCCAGATAGGATTCCGGTGAATGTATGGGAATGTTTGAGAGTGTATTGGGAGCGTTAGTAAGAGAGATGAATAAGATATGGAAAGGAGCGGTAGGAGTGCCGGAGGAGTGGATGAGAGGGAAATCGTGCTTGTGTATAATGGAAGTGGACAATTATAGAGAAATAACTATTATGGATGGGTTGCATAGATTGTTTGCGAGGGTGTTAAATAGGAGATTAGAAGAAGAAGTGCGTAACAAAGAGATTCTATCGGATAGTCAAACCGGCTTTATCAGGGGTAGAGTAACGGCGGATAACATAGTAATGAAGGAAGTAGATGTATCTGCAGTTAGTCGATCTGAAGGCTGCATTTCATAGGATGGTGAAGGAGGAATTGTGGGCGAGGAAGAAGGATGTAGGAATGTCAAGAGGAATGACGAGAATGATAAAGGATATGTATGAAGGAACGAAGGTGACAGTGAGAGTGAATGAGAAGGTATCAGCATGGTTTGAACCTAACAAAGGCCTGCAACAGGTTTGCCCGCTGGGTGTTTCAATTTTTAACATTTATTTGGCGGATTTGGAGGAAGTGTTGTGAAAATGACAAACGGATGGAATTGAAATTGGAAGAAGAAGAGTGTGGTCTCTTACATATGCTAATGACATAGTATGTATGGTAATAGAAGTGATGTATGTATGTATAGAAGAGAAGAGAAGAGATGGATGAAATAAAAGATAGAGTGAAGAGATGGTGTGCAAGAAGGGAGGAAGAGAATGTAAGAAGGGTGAGTTTAGTGTAATTAAAGGCCATATAGAAATGGTGAGAATAAAGGCGAGGACATCTATAGAAAGAATGGGAAAGGTGTGGAAGAGAAAGTTTGGGGAATCATTGAAGATGAGAAATAGGATAATGGAAGTTTGTGTAAATAGCATTGTGATGTATGGAGCAGAAGCTGAAGAAAGGGCGGTTGAAGAAAGGGACATGGTAGACAGGTTGCAGGTGGGATGTATAAAAGGAATGTTGGGATTAAATAGGAATACACCAAATGATATTGTACTGCAGGAATTAGGTAAATATAAAATATTGATCAACGGAGTGAGAAGTTGTGAGTGGAAAGCCTTGATGGATTAATGTAGCAGATTAGTTAAAGTAGTATATATGGAAGGTATGGTGAAGGTAAGAAAGGAGGAATGTGAGAATGTATGGATTAGTTGCAGAATTCATGTGAATGAGAGAATTGGGTGGTCTACAAGTTGGTGGTTGGAGAAGATAATGGCAGGTAAGGAAGGAGTGAGCAAGTGGTAAGAATGAGGAAAAGTGGACCCATGGGTAAAGGAATATGCAGAGTTAGAATGGAATAATAGAGAAAGGGAAGTAAAGACTAACTAGAGATTAAGCTTGTGGAACGAGGGAAGGGGTTTAGAAGTAATGAGGACAATAGTGGAGGAAATAAATAGAAGAAAGTAAATATGAGTAAAATAGAAGGTACAGGTGACAGGGAGAGGGAGGATAAATTTGAAGAAACGATGTGATGTGGAAGAGAAGTTTTAAGGGAGGGAGAATGGGAAAAGGGGGACAAGTATAGTAAAATATTAAAAGCCTTCCCTTCTGCCCATAAATCAAAATAAAAAATAAAAAGAGAAGGTGATGTCAAGGATTAATTATTTATATTATTTGTTTTGATTGTTTATGTTAATTTGCTGTAAATTGGGTTATTGAATTGTATTTATGCATATGCCCATTATGGTTTCTCTCTGTCTATCTACATTCAGAAATACAAACGTTAATTTCATATTTCTAAGATAGGAGCTGACACCTCCGATCTTAGGCGAAACAACATGCCCGGTGTTCAGCACAAAAAGGGAGTCGGTAGTAATTGAAAAGGGGGGTCGTCATTCTTCTTTTTTTCTTTTGATGGACAGATGATGTGCGATTTGATAGGGTAGGTTCTTGTTCACCTTCGGAAATGGGAATATTGAGTATATCACGAACTAGCAGTTGAAATGTACGCGATATTCCCAAAGAAGTCAATCACGTTCCAAAATATTTGCAAATTCTTGGAAGAACCTTCGAGAAGTCTGTTATCAAGATGAGAAGTGTAAAGGCGGTTTTTTTTTTAAACAAAAGAAAACTACCGTGTTGATGAAGCACTGCAATGTGCGAAAGTCACGTGTGAAGAATAAAATAAAGAACTGCTAGGAGGAAGAGTATTATGCCCGGAGAGAATGCTACAGACAAGCCGGTGATTTTGGACTAGGAATTCAACACATCAATGTTAGAATGTATTGCCAGGTTTCAACAAGAAATCTGTACACGTTTCGAAGACATGGAAGATACAGTGCAAAATTTTTTACACTTATTCGGCAAAAAAAACTTAGCGCTAGTAGTCCGCCGTAACTAACTGTTTTGCACTTAGACAACGTTTAGTATATATTATATCTCTTAACGTGAAGTTTGTTATACGACTCACGTTTACCTAATGTTTTTTTGAGTTTTTTCGAAGTTTAAGATCTTGTACTTTTATTTCAAAAGCACAGGATGGGTTGAAAGAAGATGCGAATTGGAGAAAAAGCCCGTGTCTTAACTCTGCTAGAGAAGGGGGTGTCGGTAATTGCTGTAGCCAGAGATTTGGGAGTTTCAAGAGAGGCAATTTATCAATTAAAGCTCTTGGCTGCATCATTGCCAACCGGAACGGTACCACAGTGAAATTCAGGATCAGGGCGCAAGAAGACTCACAAAGAACTGATGTTAAATCCGCCTATAACGGCCGCCGAACTAAAAAATAAATACCCGAAGCTTCTCCAAAATGTTGCAACCAGGACAATTCGCCATTGTCTACAGAAGAATTTGGGTCTACCAAGTCACCGTGTCGTGAGGAAACCAATGCTTACAGCAGCCATGAAGAAGAAAAGACTAGATGCCTGCAAGAAATATCGAGATTGGACTTCTGAGATGTGGAAGAAAGTTATGTTTAGCGATTAGAGTACCTTCAGACTCGTCAGGGTTGTGCGTCGTTCAAATTCTATACCAAGATATGACCCAAAATATTCGGTTAAGACTGTTAAACAGCCTGATAGTGCGATGGTTTGGAGTACATTCAGTGGAAATAAGGGTAGGTAGGGATGGTCTATACTTCCTTTCTAAGAACGAAACCATGAAAGGAAGCAATTACATTAATGTTCTAGAGAAGACCACCTGCTTAATTTCTAGGTTATCCATGAATGTGAATTTTTCATGCATGATGACGCGCCTGCCCGCAAGTCCAAGGTCGTAATAAAGTTTCTGAAGGATCATAAGATTAATATTTTAGACTGGCCTGGCAATTCTCCTGACCTTTACTTTTCTATTCTTGCTGAATCGGTGCCGAAACGATTGGAGAAGGTGATAAAATGTAAGGGAGACATGACAAAATATTAATTTTACAATAAAACAGATGAATAGTAAAATTCTCATTTCAATGTCATTGTAAAGATTTTTTACCAGCACTGTATATCAAATTAGTTTGCAATCTTAGACCCCAGCAATCTGATCAAACCCTTGAACTTCCCTAGTTTGTACAAAATTTGGTTCAAAATCACAATGAGCTTACTGCAGATGGTATTCTTACAGTAATTCTACGCCTAAGAAGATTTCTTAAAGCCGCCAAAGTACCAAAGGAAGTCTCTTGGTTGGACTTCCTTAAAATTCGTAGATTTTGTGGTTGACTTTTCGAGTCTGTTCCCAATCTCATTTTAGCATTAAGAATTTATTTAACCATACCCATTTTATCAATTCAAAATAGTTTAGCTAAAGGTATCGATTTTGATGATGCAATTTCGAAATTTGCAGGAACAAAAAGTTAGAAAGAAAAGATTCTAAATATCATGTTAAAGTACACTTTGTTGAATTAAAGTCTAGAGAATGAAACTGGTAAACAATTAAGTTTTGGTTCAATTGAATCAATTATACACTAGATATTATTACTAGAAGGTGTTTAACTTTTTTTATTTATAAAAAAACTGTTTACAAAGTAATTCCAATTTTGCTTCTTTATTAACCAACTGAATAAAAAAATTCCTTTCTCAATAAATTTCATTTTATATTTTGGTGGAAATAGGAGTGACAAGTTTAAACTCCGCACCGGGCCTTGTTACGCCACTGGCTATCTGTACAAGATGATTCCTTAGATTGAATATAGTGCACCGATTTTCAGCAGTAAAAGTGTTTGAAAATTTAGCCTAGAAATCTATCGTGCCAAAGAAATATTTGCCTATTTGAATTATTAGCTTTCTAATGTTTAGCTCCTAAATTTTAAACACTGATAGAAACTATATAGCACGGGGGGGGGGGGGGGCAACCTGCGGCCCGCAAGCCATTTTTGTGCTATTATATTTAAAAAAATTATTTGCGTTCCGTGTGGTTTTCAAAATTTTTTTTAATTTACTGA
>WYDF02094096.1:0-10812 GCA_009867245.2 Adranes taylori | reverse complement strand
TAGTATGTTTTATGACTAAGCCATCGGCCAATATCAAAATTATCTAAAAGTCATTACAATCAAAGTCAATAAATTCAGTAATTTAGCAGAAGCAAATGAAAGTCGTGGTGTATTTGACTAGACAGTTGAAAGATAATTGATATAATTGAAAGACAGTTGTACGGCTTCGCTTTCAACTAATATTCTTTTGGAAAGGTTATGTGCAAATGCAAAAAAGTTCTTTAGTCGAAATAGTGTTTAGTCAATATGCATTTCTATCATTATGCCATTTCAGTTTTCTGAATTCTGAGGGCCCGGTATTGGTCCGAAGGGGGGCATATGTAACGATAGATGTGCCAAAGCAATTAATATAGCGACGACTTCAATATAGATCGCTACAAGAGGTATAACAAAACGATGTCGAACGGATATTATTTGTAGTGAGATGGAAAACATAAATCTAGTTATTTTAGGAATGTACATCTATTTTCATGGAAGAATAGATAGCACTTTTACTGTTGAGAAAGGAAAATCAATTTTTCATTGAACGATATTAGTGAGAAAGACGTTGTAATTATAGGTGTAAGATCTAGGTATTTGGGCTATGCTTCTCCAACAGCTGGTAATGCTAAATGCTCTAAAATTGGTGTAGTAAATTTTCTACAAACCTCTTTATACAATGGCTTATGATGAGTCATTGAAAACCATCGTCATTGTGTAGAGGACGAATGACTTGTAATGGACGATGATGGTGGAGAATGAAAATTGTAATGGGAATGAATTGATTTGGGAGCGGGTTTTCTCCATACATTAATGATCTGGAAGCAGATGTAGTGGTCTATTATGTGAATCTAATCGAGAAGCGTTCATTGCGATGGTGGGCATCCTGGTAGCTCTTGTGTGGCAGGGCTCGACATGTCTAAAACAAAACACTACAGCGATCAGGTTACTAATACTAGCTGTTGCTACCCTAAGTGAATCAAAATGATTAAAAATATTTGCAGAATTCATTCAGATGTACGCTATTTCTTGTTATTTTTAGGGAATAGGTTTTAATCTGCAATCGTAGCGTACTGGAGTTTTCACAATCTATGAGCTCATATACTACGCGTTTTCCGTGTAGTAGAACTATATTACGTAAATTTTGCCATTGAAGAATGTTCACTAATATTTATGTTGCTACATTATACAGTAATAACTTTAGCAATTCTCTGACACTACACATCTACACATATTCAAATAAATCACACCTTCGCTTGAAAAGAGACAGCAGCAGCAGCAGTTCCACGTAACATTCCATTTATTCTCTTAAGAAATATCATTATGCTAACTTTGGAAACTCGAAATGTTGCCCTGAGTAAATATAATTATACTATTTAAATTGCGGTTGTCACTTTTAATTAATATTAGGGAATGTAAATCGTTCAAATAGGATGGGAAGTGAGCGAGTGAGAGACACAAGAAAGAACATTTACACGAAAATGAGTGAGGTATTCGCGAGATAATGTTCCTGTTAAATAAATTTGGATCTTTTTTAAACAAATGTTGACAAATAGTGGTCCCTATTATTCTTTATTTTTTACATTGTTTACTTAAGAAAAGCTTAGTTTATTTTAACAAACAGAATAAAACAGCATTTATTATAATTTTAATAGTTGGATGTAAACATATCTTTTGGTTACGTCCATCTTACGTGAGAGTTACGGTATTGCTTGGTTTTTAATACAGAGCAAACAAAAGACTGGATATTAAAACAAAAGTTTTAAAAATTATTATTTAGTAAAAAGAAGCTGTGATTCCGTTATATATCTTTCATATACTGGAAATCAAACTTTTCAAAGCAAAATTTGTTAGAGTTAGTGTTGATCATGTCACTTCAAACCCAATTTGTATAGTAATTTAATGTATAATCAATTTATTATCGAAAAAGTATATAACTGATTAGATTAGGCTAACATTCGACTAGTAAAGAAATGCACTATTATTGCTGTAAGGTATAAGCCTTTGCAATATGATTTGACTACTCTTAATTGGCTTATTATTCGATATGGGCAACTAGAAGAATAAAGATTTAAATTATCCAAACCTTCATTAATATGTTGTTTGTAAAAGCAAGGCAATTAATTTAGGGGAGAGGATTAAGCAAAATTCTCCCGAATTACTGACAAAATATATATTGCCACGTTCTCGGAATCTTCGGAATCTCAGAATCTTAGATTTGGGATCTTAGAATCACAGAATCTTAGATTTAGAGCAGCGCTGCTGAACTATCACAGATCGTCTAAAATATCTACAGTCAAAATATCTGACTCGAAGTAATGCAGAAAACAACACAATAGCCCACCAAAATATTCGTTCCGAATGGAAAGCCTCTCACCACCGTAGCAAACTGCCACGCGGACCCTTCCCACATCCGCCAGCTCGATTTATACAAACCATGTAGGAACACCCTGAGGATCTCCTAAATATCCTAGAATCAATTCGCCTTTCCCTTAGGTGATTCTTACGCCTATATTATAAAAAAAAATAGAAAAACAAAAAAATAAAATTAAAACAAAGCGAAAAATAAAACAAAAAAGACAAAAACAAACACTCGCTTCCACAACATCCTTATTTTCTATTTCAGGTCACCCACTTGCGCAGCCAAGCAAGTACAATTAGGAGATATACAAAACCACTTATCAGGTCACTCCACTAAACCAAACTACCTCATCAGTTGGTTTTGAGAGGTTCCCTTGGCCCTAAAGTGGATATTATAGCGTATATCTTATCAGCTTACCATAATTTCTAAAAGCATTCCACTCATTACCAGTTTCAGGCGGAAGAGGATGATAAATCCTAAAGTCGCCTTCAAATAAACTCTCCAATCTCCCTAACTACATACAGGGAGTAGAGTTTTAGTGCGGTAGAAATCCCATACTGTAAGATGCATGGGCATCCTTCGCCTTTTGAAAGTTTCTCCACTTCCTCCGTAAAACAAAAAAAAAGTCTATGTTGGAACAATTTGACATCGACATTTTGATAAAAGAAATTATTCGCCAATTAATTAAATAGATATTATTTCAGTTGTTCTGATGACTGTTCTGTTAATGTGTTTTAGTAATCCTAATCAAGATAAAATCGCCTATAGGTTTTCAGATTGAGTGGCGTTTGTGGAGCCTTACCCAATATACGTTTTCAAATGTAAAAGAAATTATTTTGGTTCTACATACCTTTCATACTTCCATATTCTTTTTATACTTTTAGACCAGTCCTAAGTTCTTTTGACATAATAACTTGATGACCAGAATATAATATTTTTTTCTATAGTATTTACTCACATTCTTTGAATTACTGCTAAATTGGGACATAAAGCTGAGACCATCGATCCTTTTAATAACAAAACATTGTCTATTATCGTCTAAACAGCCTCAAACGAATTAAGATACATAAATAAAACAAACATACGTCAATTAATTTTATCATCACTATATATTATGTTAATTTAATACGGAGAGAGTCTATATGTCAGGATTTCCTTACTGATCTATTTGCGCTATACATAAAGGGATGTTAAAAATATAAACATCTGTTAGATGGTTGGTCATATGTTGAACAAAAAAAGCCATTAATGGCCAAATAATCAAAATTGTTTAGGAGTTACTCTGCACGTTTAACTATTTTTGACATCTGTTTTAATAAATTTTTAAACACGCGAACCTAAATAAAATTATATATGTATGTATATACCAGTAGCGAATTTTGAAAAAAATTTAATCTTATCTCATAACGGTCCATTTTTAATGTTTTTCCAACAGATAATTTTATGGCGCAACGTACTTTGAAAAAATAGAGAACCATATAGAGAACATTGTGTTTAAAAATTTGCCATATAGAGAACCACCACTATTTTCAGTACATAAGGAGTTTATGTATGCCAAGAGCTTGGTATAAAAAAGCTCACAGAGCCTCACAGCAGGGAGAAGCAAGTTGCACGTTGCAAGTTCTGTTCCACACTACTAGGCCGAACTAATTCGCGCATTTGTGGGCATAATTTACAATAGGCGACTAGACCTATCTTCCGCACAGCGAGCCTATTCGCAGTCTGCAGTATGGTTTGCTTAAAGTGGTAATAGTTAAGAATAACTTAATCATTTTAAATCAAAATCACCATTGAACTTATCAAGAGCTAAGTATTATAGAACGCATCTGCAGACTCTTCCGATCATTTCATCGTTTAATTTTTTATCTCCTTTCTCGCATCTATATTTTTTACAACTCTCCCCCCTCATCGTGTCTTCGATACAATCAAGAAAAGACTGGTGTCAATGAAACTAATGTAGAAGCCACGATCAACGTGACCAGTGAGCCAATTCGCAACCAATTCGTCTCCAACTGCCATTGCACCACGCAAAAATGTCAACAGCAAACCCGCGCCATGCCAATATAATCCGAACAGCACAATCAACGCATCCGAAGTTTCAGAAGAACGATTATGACAATTATCATTTGATATCTTGCTCGCAATTATTTTATGGTTGCTTCCTTTTTTAAATCAAATGAGTTGTCCTAACTACCTTTCTGCAGTATAATTAACTTCAAGCAATATATTAGTATTTTTACCGAATGCGAGTAGACTCATCTAATTTATTATATGTACTAAGGAAGAAACCGTTTAATATTTGAGGGAAGCATGAAAGGAACAATATTCTTCTCGTCGCAAAATTGTTGTTTCAAGTGCACTACCAAATCACCACTTTGTATAGGTCAATATTATAATGAGCCGGAGTTGAAAACTCAGGCCGACGAGATAAAATAAAATAAATAAAGTTCCATGCACGAGAATTATATGTATAGACCATCAGACGCAATACCATCTATTACATATTTTGTTAGCCAATGTGATGGATCCTATTATATGTCTGGCGAGTTTGTAGTAACGAAAGCAGAACTCAAGACCACTATTGTCTCCAAATTTATGTGACATAAGTTATTTTAGTTTAAAAAAAAAAGTTTATAAACAAATAAGCCCTACATCTGTAGAAAACACCCCCAAGAGATCAAATACATTTACTCGATAACTAAAATCACGGAAAACTTAATTTATTTTAGCTTAACATTCCTCAATATAGCAGTACGCAAGAGCTTTTCAATAATCTCCATTTTCTTTAATGAATATAAATTTGTCAAGATCTTCCAACGTCAACGCATTTGTTTCTTCTCTGAAATAACGAAATGAGAAACTGGCGCATTTTATAGCGATCTGCACGCACCATTAAGTTTGCTTTGGTACCAGATTTTTAAAATGATTAAAGAAAACATTGAGCTGCAAGAAAATAAAAGATCCGGTAGAGATAGCTGATATAAACCTTCCTTCTAAGAAATGCATATCAGTCGCACACTGGAATTATAATATTTAAAAGCTGAGATTAAGATTTATTTCAATTAGTTACGTCGCTCTGTAGTGTATATAACTGATTAGACAATCAGGACTAAATTTAAATGTATGGACAATATCAAGAAGATGCTAAAGATTTTGAGTCTCTCCCAGTAGATCCTAAGAGTGTGGTAAGCTACATCTAAAGGTGGAGGGGTGGGTATAAAGTAATCCCATAGAATAGCACTGGGAAACTGTAGCGTAGTTTGTGAATTTTTCTACTGATATAACGCTAACAAGAAGCTAGTTTATGTATACGGTCAGCAACTGGAGGATCTCGGTCCAGGTCAAAAAGGGGACCCCCAAAATTTTTTCGACCGCCAAAATATAAATTACTCAAATAAATATTTTTTTTTTCTGTAGATAACAATACGTTTGAGCGCCTTATCAGTTTTTGCACTGTAGAGTGGGGGTTGAAGGAAGCAAGCTGGCCGGCCGACACAGCATGTTATGTCGATCCACATAAAAGCTCTCTACAACCGAAGACGCGTTGACAGGCATTGGTTGTATGCTAAGCGCAGGTTATAAACTGCAGGTATATGTACAGTGAATAGACCGCGCGTCTAACTCCTATCAAGTGTACAATTCAAATTACAGAACGCGCGTCATCTGTTCCAGGCCTTAATGAAATAGGAAATTTTATAAATAAATCTCTAGGTACTGGCAACCTCTGAAGCCTTTTTTAATCGGAGCAGGCATATTCATTTAAACACAATTTTTGTGTACTCCTTTGCGGTGTGTCGGTATACATTTTGACACGGAAGCGACTCCTTTGCGGTGCGTTGGCATGTGCTTCGTGGCGAGCGGCGGTATTTGTTTTATTATTCTCAAGGCTTACAACGTTTTTTTGCATCGATATGGATGCTAAAAAACGTAAAGTTGATCGTGAAAATATGAAGGAGTTGACAAAACAATATTGTTTTAAGCTGCCTGAGAGGCCTGCAGTCGTACTACGTTGTTTCCCATTTGCAACAAAACTGTCGCTCGTGTTAAAAGTGCGAATTTAAAGCGTCACTACGAAACAACTAATCAGCATTTCCATAAAAATTTTCCTTTGGGTAGTGAAGCCCGTCAAGAAAACCTCCAGGCATATCTAGCTTCTTAGCAAAAACCAAGGCCTTACTAGTTGACTATATGACCAGTTAAAAAAATTTGCAGAACCAGCGTCGCACGTGTGTTGGATGCTTAATAGACACAAGAAGCAATACAAGAAGAACCGGAATTTTGTTGATAAAGAACAAATTTCTATATTTCTATGGCCATCACAAAATTTGTTACTTCTCATTTTCCTTGCAAAAAAATTTTTACACATTTGTGATTTCGAATATGATGCTTAGGGAGTTCAGTGTGCGAAATGGCTGACGAGAACATAAATCGATTGATGTAGATTCCTAAACGTAGTTTACTAATGGCATCTTGTAAATAATGTGAAAACTTTTATAGCGCAGACTAACTGAAACACGTTATTTGTATTTTTCTTTGTTCTTTCATTATATACAGGATTTTTTAAATTGTTCACGTTGTAGAGTAACTTAAACTCAATTGATTGGAAGTGAAGTAAAGATTTATTTTTGTATCACTGTGGCAGAACTAGTTTATGAATTAAATAAGATATAATTATCAATCCAGGAGGTTTCTAGTTAATATTTAGGTTAAACCCAAATGAGAACAGCGATGGGTAATAATTTATAATTTTCTAAAATTATTTTTCACGATTTTACTGCAACAAATATTTTGTTACAACAAAATATATTTAATCAAAGATGTTTTATACATTTTATTGCACAACAATGTTACAACAGTTCCCAAACATGTTTTAAGACTCCTGTTATTTTTTAGTTGACATATATACATACTCAAATAAACTTTTAACATTTTACATTAAACCTATCATCTGTAACAAAATTTGAATCGTTTATGTTGATAAATAATATAATTACAGAATTTTTTGAATTCAGACCTGGACTCTTCATTGCGCTGCCGGGAATTTCCCGGGGGCCATTTTGCTGAAAATTGAAAATGACCAATGCCCTGATAGCGAAGACGGGATCGTGGTCTGACGCATTGTAAATTTTCCGATGACAAATTTAATTCCAGTCCGTCGCTGGTAATAATGTCTTTAATGTTAAAATTTTCATTATGAAACAATGTCTCGGCTTGACCAAGACTGCATTTGAGGCCCATTGTCACTTAGAAATGAAACAATGACGTATCGTGGACATTCACAGAGGTAGATGTGAACCTTGTATCCAGTGTGTACGGGCTGGTATGCTCTATAAAGCTCCTGGAGTTAATTTAGTCCACGAGTGAATCGAGGAATAGTTGGTGAGTCGCAAAATTATGCGACATCCTTCCTGTCGGCTGTGATGCGATATAATTATAGGATGGAAAGAGACCCACACAAAAAATATATACAGAGAGAGTGGAACAAAAAAGAATGATTCAGTTTCACCTAAAGCTGGCCAGAAGTTATGCACTAACACTCCGATTAACGCAATTATCGTATGCTATTCAGTAGACAGCCCATTAATTCATCCCGTAAACTATGTTGAAACTGAAAGTGCACTATTTTGGGTTTTTAAAGAAAAATGACAGTTCACTCGACAATATTAAAAATATACTCTTTTCGGAATTTGATAGACGATGCAAATCGGAAAAAACTTTTTTAGTATAGATGTTATAGATGAATGAAAAAATTGATATTTTACAAAAATTAATAAAATAATCACAATTCCAAAAGATTTCATAATTTTTGAGAAAAAAATCAAATTTGATAACCAACCGTGTTTGACATGGTGCGGAATTGTTACAGTTTCTGAAGCTCCTTATAAAGCTAGAGACTTCGAAGTTGGGTCATCGGATAGAGGGAGAATTTTGTTTAGCGGATAATCTTTTTTCGTTTGAAACATTTTTGGAAAAAAGTAACAGGGACGTAGTTGTAGGCGACTGAAAAGTGACATTTTGCGAAAATATGAAATTGTAAAATTTCATGTAGATTTAGAAAAATTCATTTAGAAAAAGTCATCAAGAATTTGCAAAAATATTAAAGAAAATAAATAAAATAATCAAAACGCCAAAGATTTCAGACTTTTTCGGAAAAAATAAATTTGAAAACGAACCGTGTTTAACTTGGTGCGGAACTCTCTGTTTTCAAGCTCCCTATAAAGCTAGAGTCTTCCAGGTTAGTTTATCACACAGAGGGAGAATTCAGTTTTAAAAAATTACATTTATCATTAGAAAAAAGTTTGGAAACAGCCAACAGGCACGTAGTTATAGGCAAATGAAAAAAGTGATAGGCGAAAACACGAAATTGTGAAATTTTATGTAGATTGAGAGAAATTTCAAAAATTTCATGAATTTACAAAAATACTATTAAAAATTAGTAAAATAATCAAAATGTCAAAATATTTCATAGCTTTTGCGATAAAAATAAAATTTGAAAACCAACCGTGTGCGGAACACTTTCAGTTTCTCAAGCTCCCTATAAAACTAGACTTCAGATTTGGCTCATTGACTAGAAGGAGAATTTAAATTTCAAGGAGTACATTTATCATTTGAAAAACTTTCAGAAATTTTGTTTAGAAAAACTTTTGCAAAACTTTTAGAAATTTCAAAAATGATATAAATATCCAAAATATTAAAGAAAATTAACAAAGCAATCAAAATGCCAAAAGACGTCATAATTTTTGGATAAAAAAAAATTGAAAATCAACAGTGTTTCAGATGGTCCGAAACTCTTCCAGTTTCTGAAGCCCCCTCTAAAACTAGAGACTTCCAGGTTAGCTTATCTCAAACAGAGAGAATTCTTAAAAAAAAAACTACATTTGTCATTTGAAAATAGGCAAATGAAAAATGTGACATTTGAGTAAAATATGAAATTTGATGTAAATTGAGAGAAACTTCAAAAATGTTATGAATTTGCGAAAATATTAAAAAAAATAAATTAAATAATCAAAATGTCAAAAGATTTCCCAAGCCCCCTATAAAGCTAGCGACTTCAGTGTTGGTTCAGCAGATAGAGTGAGAACTCATATTTTAAAGATTAACATTGAAAAATTTTTCGGGATATTTTTGAAATTTCTCTATATGTACATAAAGTTTCACTATTTCATATTTGTGCAAAATGTCTCTTACTCATTCGTCTATAAATACGTCCCAGTTGATTTTTTCCAAACATTTTCAAATAAAAAGTGTTATTAATTAAAATACTAATTGTCCCTATGAACTATACCTTGTAGAAATTACAAAAATGTCATGAATTTGGAAAAATATTAAAGAATATTAATAAAGTAATCAAAGTTCCAAAAGTTAAACATTAAATTGTATACCAACCGTGTTTGTCACCGTGCGGGACTCTTTCAGTTTCTCACGCGCCTTGTAAAGCCAGAAAGCTTATCGGATAGTTGAAACTTTATCGAATAGTTGATTCATCGGATATCGGGAAAATTCGCCAGTGTTAAATCCGAAACCTTACTTCGAACCTCTAGAATTGCATGTAATGAGCTATGAGCTAAGTGACAAACCCTGCTTTTGAAAGTAAGCAATTCCGGGTTACAGTAGCGTGGTTAACTTCATCCAGTTTTTTGAAGGCTATGAGATAAGGCTTCATTGCTCTTCTTATGAAAGCTTTCTAATGACTAAATTAGCTAAGTGTCGTCCATAAGGATCGCTTGTTTCATCTGCGGATATCCAAACGCACTCGTTTTAAATTGCGCATTTAATTTTGTCCATAGTCTTCCGAAAAATAACGTCAAAAAATTTTCTTCTAACAGTGGTATCAGAGGGAAACGTTTCTCCGCTTGTGCAACAATATTTTTTAAGAAAACTATTAAAATGTTTATTCTTTAACTTATTGAATGGAACGTTGCACGAAATTAATAGTTCACATAGTTGACTGGCTAAATTACTTGTTTCATTTTTGAAGCAGCAATACTATGCAGAATTAGCATTTCTGTTACAGTTTTTGTTTTATTTTTGGCTTGTGTGTGTCCATTAGTCTTAATATGTTAACCAATTTGTGACCGTTTATCACACACTATATTTTTTTCACAATTTTGCAAAACATTATTTCACCATCGGTTCCGAAATCATCTGCAAAATCTCGAATCCGTATTTTTATTAAGGCTGCTTTACATTTAGGTAATGGAGGCATTTTGACATAAAAAACAAAAATTTTATTATTCCATGTATACAGTAAAGACAAACATTACAAAATAATCTAAAGTAACAGAAAATAATTTGTAAATATATTCAGTAACAATAGATTAACTAATTTTGGGGAAAAATAAGTAGATTATAAATTCCAAGAACATCAATAATTTCTGAAAAGTATTTAAAATTCCATTAGGGTAAAATATATTTGGAGTTATAAGCGCATCTCTACATGTTAATTAATTATAGCCGTCAATCTTACTTAA
>WYDF02094095.1:0-24086 GCA_009867245.2 Adranes taylori | reverse complement strand
GTAGGAAAAGCGGTAGAACTTCGCGCGATTTACAATAAAACGATATTTTCGTTCAAGACGGTCGCATTCCTCTTAAGATGGGACTTTCAGATGATCGTTCCAGACAATACATGACCAATACTTGATACAGCACTACTAGTCAGCAATACCAGCTCATACCTAATATCGCAGTCTAGAACACATAGGGATGCATTGTTATCATCTTCAGAGCATTTCTACTATAACGAGATTTCCTTTTTTTAATTCCAAGGATCATCAATACAGCTGATAACACTGTATTACGGTTTTAGTAGTGCAATTGCTCCTACAATTCTTGATGCTTGCTACTCAGAACTCCGTACCAAGGTACCTCCCCTGTTGAGTGAAATTCTATTCCTAATAACGTGTTACTACTCTACACATATTACCCTACTCTTAATTAAAATTACGTAAAGCACTCAGTATACAGTGATTACTTTACCTAATCCCTACCAGATCTGTACGGATCCCCACCACTTACAGCACTCATTTTATTTCTCAACTAAGAGTACGAAGATGTATTATTTACATGAACAAAACCAATAAGCGAAATGCAAATATGTCTGATTTAAAATACACTAAAGATATTTTAGATTCAACGCTCAAATAAATATACGCATCAACAAAAAATAATAACCGGAATATAACTCTGTTCGATTTGAAATATACTAAAGGAATTTCAAATGCAACGCTTAATTAAATATTTGCATCAACCAAAAGCAATAATCGAAATATAAGTATGCCTGATATGTCTGATTTAAAATGTATTAAAGAAATATAATATATAAGGCTTAAGAAAATATTCGCATCAACAAAAACGCAATATCCGCAATATTAGTATGCCTGATTTAAAATACAAATATGCGCATCAAACAAAATAATAAGCGAAATACAAATATGTGTGATTCAAAATGCACTAAATGAATTTTAGATGCAACGCTTAAGTAAATATTAGCATCTACGAAAAGCAATAACCACATTACAAGAATGTCTGATAGAAAATGCACACAAGGAATTTCTGATGCAAAGTCTATGTAAATATTTGAATCAACATACAGCAATAAGCAAAATTCAAATATGTTTAATTTCAAATCCACTAAAGGAATTTAAGATACAACGCTTAATTAGGTGTTCTATTCCGTACGTGTAGTTCAACTACTAACGGTGAATTCAATTTAGTATAACAATTATAAAATACATAATATTTTATCTTATACAACTAACTAAATTGAGAGAAAAAAATACTTAAAGAACATTACAACAATTTAGAAAAAGGACCAATTTGAGTAGAACGAACTACATTGAAAACATCGAGTTCAATTGAATTAAATGCAACATAATTAAAATAACGAGTACGTTTTTCTTGTTACAATATACACAACTACACACGATGAGCGTGGAATTTATTATATTACATGCACTATGAGTGTAAACATGTACAAATAAAAAATATGTGATGCACACATAAAACAGGCGGAATTAAATTTTCTAATTAAACGACCTTCTAATTTACGAAATAACATAATAAAAAAGAGGTTTTTCACATGGACAAAGATGGATAGAAAAATCCAACTACGCCCACGCTCTGCCAACGTGCTAGAATGTGTGCAAGCGAGAGGTCATAAATATTTCTACGAGTCCAAGCTTCTAGTCCAAAGTTCTAGCTTGCGTTTGGCATCTAATGTTCACGCCCAACATTTTCATTAAAGTCGGGATATATTTCTGTACGTATTCGGGGTTATTATTATTAATTTAAGTATATTATATGAGAAATAATTAACCAACTAGTTTCGAAAATTTAAGAAATCAACTTCATTCTATTAATATTGTCACGAATTTTTAAGTACCTCCACAATGGAAAAGATGAAAGTCGGGTAACTATGTCCTACGCTAATGCCTTCGCGTATTTTTGGAATCGAATAAAAGTACTAAAATAAATTATGACGAATAATCTAGGGAAGAGTAACCGTATTTATTGTGGTTTGGACCAATTTGGCTTAGCCGATGGATTAGCTTTCAATGAACAAATATCAACTTAAATATGTTTAAAGTTAGTGTATTGGATATCTTCAAAAAATCATAAAAAAATTGCTATTAAATCTATTAAATAATTCCGCCTAGATAATAATAAATTATTCACTGGTTAAAGTTGAATAAACAACATACATTAGTGAGCCCAAAATAAGAGAGTAAATAAAATGAAACATAAATTAAATAAAAAATCGTAATAAAACGAGAATAGAAGGTTGGCTAGAATAAATAAATATAACCTAACCAAACAATTAGATTTGGTGTGGATATGATGTCTGCTCAATTATACAAGTTACCGTAGACACACTCTTCAGTAGTTCAGTAGATTAGTCGGATGAATAGTATAGTTTTAGTCCATTAATAAATTCCACTCGTCAAGATTTTGTTCATTTATCACTCCGGATCAAATTAACCTAGGTCCCTAATAAACTTTGATCAAATAGATTTGCTTCAATAATTAATTCAGATGAATAATTTAAAAATCAGTAACTAATCCTGGTAAAGAATAATAAATCAATATTTTCCGATCAATAAGTGTAATAGTTTACTTCAAAAAACAATTTTAATAATCAGTTTAATTAACTCTCAATTTATACTTTGGACCCGTGCCTATTTTGGATTTTGCTTCGAAATTTTGATTTTTATTCGATCTACGATTGACTGAAAAAGTACTGTGCATTATAATATAATACCTAATTCCTTCCACTAAGTTGTGTTCCGGGCCTACCTCTGACCTACTTTGCCCTACTTCCATATTTGTTCGGAATTGTTATAGTTTCACTAATTATCTACTTACTTTACTATTGCTAATTACAGTGGGCAAAATAAATATTCGGCTAATTACCTGCGCCTTCCGCGTACTCTTGTTTGCTGTGCTATCTATGCTTACACAACAACCAACAAAAATCGATAAGTATTTATAAGGCCCTACCCCTTACGCATCGTTCACCGCGAAGACTCTGGCCAATTAGCGACTTGCCCCTACTAACTAAAATGTATAATACTTCGCGTCATTGAACTCATTCTGAAATAACTAAAAAACATTTGTTCAATTCTCAAAGGAATGCCACATTTTACTTTGTTATGTCACTTTCAGGGTTTAAATCTTTTAAATAATATTTCCTGTTATGAAGGAAAGTTAAATCGATACGCAAACTGTAAAACAAATTTATCAAATTGACATTTACTTTTTTATGTCACTGTCAGGGTTTAAATGTTTTAAATAATATTTCCAGTTATGAAGGAAAGTTAAATCGATACGCAAACTGTTATATAAATTTAGCAGATTCACATTAGTTATATATGACCGTGAGAATGCTTAACTTACCAAACATTGCAAAGGAACCAACCATTGTGGATTAATTTTGATCAATTTTCTAACCTACCTACAGTAAAATTTATTTAAGATAACGAAAATTTCTATCGTTATACTTGCATAGGTAAAGGCTTACACTTACCTATGGAAGAAATTTCAAACTATCTATTAATATTGGTTTTTAAAAACTGTCTATTAATATTAGTGGCTCATTTGTGAGTTATGACCATCTGATCCCCATATTTTTAATTATTTAAAAGAAATTGGCTAAAAGTTTTCAATAGCAATAGACCACAATCAAGGTAAAATTGTTAACGTTTCGCTGTATTCTCATCTACAGAACAGATTTTATTCATCTTATACAAATTTTGACTAAATAACAAACCAACGAAAACTGAACAAATTAGATATATTTGTACACATTCAGGTATATATATATACATACATATATATATATATATATGTATATATATGTATATATATATATATATATATATAATACCTGAATTTACAATGTATCAGATTTATTTATAACAGTATCTTTTATGCAATCCAGAATACATTTATTTCAACTGCTCTTTAACCAATTCAAAATGTTGATTCCATTTGTCACATATTTTTGACGAAAACCATATTGAAGGTTAGGATATTTCGATTTTGTAATTAAAGTGTAGAGGCCAGGCCCTTGAACGAAAATAGTATGATCTTGTCAGTTACTTGGTATAGAAAGGCCCCTAAATCGTAGAGGGGCTTCAATTTGTTCCATGTACATTTCCATACAGATAACTTAAGTATATAATTAAGTATAACTGTGATTTAGAGTAGATCTAATTTCATCTTAAGTTACAGAGAGAGTTTAATTTGTTTAATGTAAGCCAATAGAAGCTTCGGGAGGTATTTTACTGTTAGTATCTGTCTGATCACTTGATTTTAATATGTGCTAAAAGTATGTAATAATTTAGTATATTAAAATTAAGAATATTGTATAGTACCTAAGGCAACATAAGAATTTTCGCAATTTCTAGTGCGACTCACTAAGAGCTGAGAATTTGATTTAGTGATAATGCGTAAATATTAGACCAAGCAAACACATTTACTAAATGCCTGTCATCATCATAGGCTTATCATGTTTCTCTTTGCCTTAAAATTAAAGGAATCTTAAATATAAATTTATCTACTTTATCTGTCAACAGGTATGTTCATTTCTCTTGAATAGATGACTGCTGGATTTAAAGCAGCCAATGATCGCCTAACTTTTTTTCTCGGCGGAAATGTATCCAGAAAATTGAAACTAAAACCATTGTTGATTTATCAATCTATAGCAATTAAAGGTTATTCTAAAAACTATTTACCAGTTTATTGGCGAAATAAAAGTAACACTCAGATGACACAAAATAGAATAGTATTTGATTATAGGAAGCTCAATGAGAGGATATTACAAACAATTATTCCATTCCCAATATTTCTGACCAGTTGAATAAATTAGTGAGAAGTATATATTAAAAATTCTCTGTCTTGCCTCCACCTTCCAAAAATCAAAGTCAATTTTGACAGTACTGCTTTTTCTGTAGAGAATGGCCACTGGGAGTTCGTTTGTAATAAGCGAAAATATTCAAGTGACTTTCGAGCTTTTCTGTTATTGGTGAATGTGCCGGGGCATTCTCTAGGACTTGAAATTCTTTGCACTGATTTTCCAGTTGAACTAATATTCTTCAGCTCATGGATCTATGTGCAAGAGCAACACTCAAAGCAAATTATTTAAAAAAGAAACTATGCGCCAATTCACTGAAGACATTAAAGGTCTCAATGTAGATGATGTTCACACTTTGCTAAGGTAACAAGGCAAGTCTTTAAACAATGAGGAGTTACAAGAAATAGACTGCCATATATGAAGACTTAGAAAATATTTATCTGCAAAATTTAACTGTCAAAATCATTGAAACAGCCTTTTATTTTCACAATCAATGCATGGAGCTGTTAGAAGAAAACGACGAACATTACGAGCAAATAAGTGCTGTTAAACGTGGTTGTGATGGATTATTTGACGCTTATCGACAAATTTATGTAGTAAACGTAGGCATGCCCAGCAACGAATTATCGATTCTATTTCGCAATACAAAAAAGTCATAAAATAATATTTTTTTAGTTCCTTTTCAATGTCATATTATTATTATGCTACATAAAACATTTATTTTCATTTAAATAATATTTATATTATCAATAGTATTTTTTATGCTCCGAAATGGTCTTCTTCAATCCTCCGTTGACGACGAAATTTCTGCCTATATTTCCTATCTTTTTAAATTGTAGTTAGAATAAAATGAATTTATTTAAATGACTTGAAACTGGAACTGGGCACCCTAATAGATTAAAATGATTTAAATGCAAAACAGTTATCTTGCAGTTTTCCATTTTAAAAATATTCGTAAAAACATTATTGATGTACGATCAAAAATTAAGGACACTAATTATATCGATTCATGTTGGTCCAATTTTTAAGAACATTGTTTTATACATAATTAATTATTTAAATTTCTACCTTAAATATAATTATTTATCTATAATTATTTATCTACTACTTTCTTGCGGAGTACTGTTGCTCTTGCATATTTTTAAATTTATTGTTAAAAATAAATGGCGGTAAATTGTTATTGTATAGTATTTTACAGAAATCGTTCTTTTGTTTTTATTAAATCTCCATTTTAAACAACTTTTATATGATTTATAAGATTGGCTTCTTAAATCAACATTTAAATCTTTCAAAGTCTCTGCACTAGTGTATTGTGACCAGTAAACGGACGATAAAGACCTTCTCTCTTGGCTAGCAAAAGCATTCGCTCTTTTACGGTACTTATATGGACAGTAAATGACGGCGCAAAGTTGAATATGCTTTATTGTTTTTAGCTAATTTTTGGCCACTTCTGTACTAGTCGAGCGTTAGGTGCTTTTGCTTAAATGGGTACTGGATGCTTGAAAAAGGTTTGCCTTCATTATTTTATTCAGATTAGAATGGATTGTGTGACAACTCTGTGCATTACTAATTAAATTTGTATTTTATTTAACTTGTCGGATTAAATATAAGATAAACGGGTCTCTTGATAAACGCGACTTAACTTCTTTATTCATTGTCCGTTATTTAAATGGAATTGTTTTAGGGATAAACAGAGGAAAATTCCTGAAAAAAAATTCTACTTTTTATTATTTTTAAATTTAATCAAGTGATTTATATTTTATTGGTTTCTAATGAAATACAAAGTAATTTCATTTACAAATTAAACGATAAACGAAACAAATGTTATTATTATGAATATACATCGTGAGTAAATTTCAATTTGATGATGTCACATGGCTATCAGACAGATTTAATAAAATATAACATATTAATTTGAAATGCTCACATTTCTGTGTATCATTGTTTTCATTAAGCAAACATTAAATCCTATTAGATAGTGCATTAGTAAATAGGCTCCACTAAAATTAATCAATAACTGGACACAGTAATTAACAATTAGCTTACACGTAGATTGACAAAAACACGTAGATATGTAACTTTTGCATTCATTGAACTGGCTGTATTATCATTTGACTTCCTTTTAGAAGATTTCAGTTAAACATTTCAATTTTTGCTATTACTACGTAATCCTAATTTCTTAAGCTTCAAACACACTTGTGCTTTATAGATTTGTATGACATAAACGAGTTAAGTTTTAGCGTTATTACTAAGTATACTGCGTCATATTTTCCCTAATTTTAATCTCTGAGTTCCTGCAACATATCTCAATAGATTACGCAGTTCTCTAAAAGCATGTAATTAATTTTGATTAAATTAAATATTTAGATAATTAAGCACATATCGACAAATTAAACCGGCCCTAATTTAAATTTAAATTCTTAGTTAATTATTCAAGTATGATGTATTGTTTAATTCTAATTCAATTATTTGTTTCTACTTACATTCTTTCCAAGCTGCTACAATTGCGGTATATTTCTAAATTTACTCTAACAATTGTATTTTTGTCAACTCACGTAAACCTTTTGAACTTACTAAAATGAGAGTTATCTTTCCACTTAAAGAAAATATATTTTTGCTACATATCATATTGAGTATTTGTCTTTAAATATTATACACATTTCCAAGAGTTTTAACCTATTCTTAAACATTTTTTCCGCTACGGTAATTTGAAAAAAGTGCTTCTTCAAGGCTTAAATAAGATTAAAGATTTTATCTATTCACTTTGTTCGATATTGTCACGGTAAAATTTGTGACGTGGAAATGAGTTAACTTGAACGAGGCAAATCGGTTCTTGTTAAAACTTTTTTTACAAGTAACTTTACCGGGAATGCTAGAGCAATGATTTATTTCAAAGCGTAGTTTAAGGTAATAAACAATTTATGGAGTATTTGAATTTTATTCGCTATTAATATTAACAATGAAACGATGATTTATAAGATTAAAGATTAAAACTCCTCGTATAAAAACCAGTCTCTATTTTCGCAAAGCAAGTACCGTCCATTTCCCATGTAATAACACACTGATGTAACAAAAGTATGACTTGAATTGTTTTTAGGATTTTCTTTAATTCAGTCATATTTAAATCTGTTGAATACGGATTATGAAGTAATAAAACATAATGTTAATAAAACACATCAAAATTCTAAATAAATTCATTCCTAAAAAATCAATTTGCTTTTGATAAGTTCTAACACCACTCGCAAATAAATTAAGCAAACATTAAACCCTATTAGATAGTGCATTAGTAAATAAGCTCCACTAAAATAAATCAACAACAGGACACAGTAATTAACAATTAGCTTACAATATTTAAGTAAAGTTCATAATTAGTTAGCTTTATATTTGATGACAACCTGTTACCGTAAATACAATTACTTACTCAAAATTAAATTCGCATTCGCATAAGAAGACTATATTTCTCTTCCCTTCGTTTATAAATTTTTATGTCGCGGCTAGCGTACTCTCCATATACAAAGTAGCACCTGCATTCTGACTCATCACTACTGTCTCCTTTTCAGATAGATATATTATTCTCAGATTAATTTATTTAACTTTGGATAACTAAATTAAATTATTATAATGAACTGTTTTATTTTATGGATTTTATTGATTTTAATTGTTTCCCTGCTTAAGATATTATTCCCTCTGATCATTTAAAATCTGTTTAAAATCTCCACGGTAGAATTCAAAGAATTAAATTCGTCTAACATTTTTATCATTACAATATTCAAATATAACACAAAGAGATTTGTGTGCAAGAAGCTCGTTATTAAAAATCTCGTGTGACAGCAAGCTGGTATTATCTTGATTAAAGAGATCATTTGACATTTTTGGTTATATTTTTATGATTTCTGGCAAATATGTATTTGTACACCAGTCAGAATTTGCTATTACTTCATTTTCGATAGCAATGCTTGCAACGTGTCCGTTATAGGAGTAGAAGTAAGCGATTGTCGATTCGAATTAGTTCTTGAACAAACAAATTTTACTGGATAGGTTCATTTTGGATAGACCAACTTGTTGATTGTTCTTCAGTGTATTGATCATGTGTATTGATCAAAATGTTTTAGGAATTTATTCAGAAAATTAAAAATACAAGTTTATTCATCAATATCTATATTATCCCCTTCAAATTCTCTTCCTCGACTGTAACGCACGTATGCCAGCACATTATCCAATCCTCAAAACATTTTTGATTCTCAAATTTTAGTTATGGCCATCCGAACCGTCTCCGATTTTTGGATTCCCTCCTCTTGGCTGTAAAAACGCGCCCCACGAAGCGGTTTTTTGAGACAGGAAAAAATAGCAGAAGGTTAAGTCAGTCAAATATGGAGGCTGTTGGATGATATATATTCCATTCTTCTCCTAGAAGTTGCGAACAATGTGGAGGCAGTGACTATTGCACAATGTGCGAACGGCTTTGACAGGAGAGGGGGCAAGATTTATGCGTCTTTTTAGTATCTATTCGCGTCTATATTTCTAGTAGTATAGAGGGCAGCATTAAATAATATCAGTGCGGCATCTACAGGGTGCATAATTAATGCAACAGTCCTCTAACATTTTTATAGTGGTTCCCTAAAATAGTTTGAATATTTGGAACAGATGCAATCTAGTTTATTATATTTTTCCTGCATTTTTAATATATTTTTTTTGTAAAATAAATTGATACCGGATCTGTAGCATTATCTAACATACAGGCACCTGTTCTACAGACCAATGGTTGAGAGTCATTGTTTAGATGGCAATGTCATAAAACGTAAGTAGGTAATAATGCGAAATCTTAATAATTGGCAAGTTGGCGCATTTTGGTGAGAGTTTTATTCAAGATGGTAGAGTCATACAAAGAAAAGATGCGAAAAACTTAAGAAATCAGACCATATGGTCAACAGATATCGTTTGACACACTTTTTGACATTGAATATAAACGCACATTGTACATTTTTTAGAATCCAGTACAGATGCTCGTACGCTGATATACGTTTTGTTTTTGGCAATAGTTTTATTTTAAACATTTTCCAAGTTGTTTTTTTTTCGTAGCAAAGTGCTTTTCATTGTAAATTTTAATTTCAATTCAGTTAAAAGCTTTTTTTTTCATTTCAAAAATTTTAAAAGTTTTGTGAATTTTTTCGCAGATTTTACATCAAATAAAGTAAATTAAGACCATAAGTACTATTTTAAATACCAACTTGAAACTGATTTTAATTTTAAAACCAATTTGAGATATGTGCTATTTCAAAGTCAATTTTAAAGACAATTTCAAATATATGTCATTTTAAGATACTAGTAATTTGGTAAAATTTTATTTATATGTGGTACCTCTGAGAATAAAGTTTCTGATTTGTTTATTCATTGAATACTTTCTGACGTGATATTTTATAATAACTTTTTAGAATCGTTCTGGTCTATCTTATTTTCGTGTTATGGAGTTTGGAATAAAGTGACGGATTATTTAGAGATGAACATTTATTTATTTTGTTTTGCCTTTTTAACTAACATCAGTAGCTTCTTCATAATATATAGTACTCACAACTAATATCTAAAGATAAATTAATTTTAATTCTTTAACAATATTTTAATATATGAAAGAAAAACAGAAAAGATTTTAAAGTAAGTTATATTATTGGTCTATTATTTGTTAATCTTGCTCAGAGGTGTTTCCATTACAACTAAACACTGAACTCAATATCTTGGCGATGAATTCTCTGACAAAAATGGTATCTATTTCTTGCTAGATTTATTCACTTTTCTGATTTTCTGTATTCTACAGTTTTTTTCATCCATTTCAATGGGAAATGTTTATATTGTAACACAAAAAGATACACCTCTTTTAAGATCTTCACGTTCCATAAGTTGAAAATTTTATTGTTTATTCAGCATTTGGAAAATATTCTGGTTTTAGAAAAAAATCACTTGGATTTTTTTAATACTTTGGACAGTCTTTTCGACGAGGAGCTGGTCCGTTAATATGGTCAGCAGAACCGATAGTGTTGTAATGCTTGTAACAAGGCAACATTCCAATAAAACTTATATCGCTCGTTATATATGGGGCTAAATCACACAAGTAGACAATATTGTTATATGATGTTCTTTTAATAAAAGTCGGGCAAATATTCTATGTGCTTAGATTCCAAACGGTCCCAAAAGTACGCATTGATACTCTTTTGAAAATGACACCACAAATTGACGCCACATAATTGTCGAAAAAACATAGAGTAGGTCCAATATGATCGAGTCCTTGTAGTAATTTCTGTTGGCTCTTGAGAACCCATCGTTTTTTCTACTTAATCCCCAATCTAAAGACATACCAGGATAATGCAGCTGATATATAAATATTTTTTGGTACTGTTAAAAGGTAGTGCTAAAGTACTGCTAAAGCTACAGGTCCGTTTGGTCTTGGTGTTGTTGTTATAATTACGCACTTATTATTGTTATTAGAGCACAATTCCATCAGTTAATCAATTTCTTCAATTCTAGATGTAAAACAATTTTTTCTCCACGAAAATTAACTAACCTTCCGCTTTGATCAACCACACGTAACGTTATATTACTAATTGTTTAAGTGTTTATTGGCAAGTAAGAACATTTTCAGGGTGCGCAGTCAATTTATATCCTGCAGAAATCTCAGTTGATGATTCAAAAAGATTATAATATGATGACCTCGTTATATCAGAGTCAACACGAAAAGTCATCACTTTAATTATATCAACTAGTAAATATGCGATGTGCAACATGTTAGCTTCTAAAACTTTTGGTGAAAACCCTAAAATTCGTCCAATGCTGCCGCGATGTGAAAAATCTATATTATAAACAGGTTTTAGTTTACATTTCCAAATGTGATTGTTTGCTTTAATTGAAATACCACTGTCTAGGCTTGCTTCTTGTTTTCCAGCGTTTCATGGTTTTTGAATATTTTGCTGAATATACTTTTTAATATCAAACAACTCGTATGTGCCTGTGAAAATGAAAATTTAATTTCCTAATTTCCATTATCATAAGCAAATTTGTTGTTAACGCCCTCTTATATGTTTGGAATTGTATTCCATGTATGAAAACCTATTAATCCTACACAATAAGTTTGATCTGATCCAATTATATTACTGGATAATAATTTGCAGTTAGTGCAGATGTTTCCCTTTCTAGAGTAAACGTATACGACATATTGATTTATGAAGTAAAACACGATTTATGAACTGAATCATGGTTATATCTAATTTCACTACCTCTTAAGTACTCGAGTTCCTTTGGAGGCCGCAGGTTTCCAAATGAATCGAAATAATCTACAATGCTTCCACGCTTTCCATATGCAACCCGTTGTATTCCGGGGCCTCGTATAGAACCCAAGTTCACAAACATTGCACTTTCATTAAGCCGCGGTTTTCTAGGTAAGAAATCACGCATGAAGAAACCACGAAAATGCTTGATATGTTTCGTTGCTTTTCGAATATCTATGTTTGTCACGGATCTTCGAGGTAATGAAAGCTATGGATTCCGTACTTTCCTTATGTCTCTCTGAGTCATTAATATTTTTCTGGGCACTCTTAACAACTTGTACTGTTTTGTAAATTGATGATACGCCGCCAGATAAACTTCCGATGGCTGAAAGGCCTGCAAATAGCGGAATTAAAACTAGTAGAATTCCTCCTTGCTTCGGGATTGGGATAATCCTAGGTGTTTGAATATTACTCCGACATCCAGCCTTTATGACAGCCCTCTTAGCAGCGGCTAAACAATATTAGCGCCCTGTTTATATCTTTGACATGTTTGAATTTCCTGAACGCATTTTTAGAATTCAAAATGACACCAAAGCCTGGAACAAAAATAGGCCACCAATCGATCGGACAACTAGCATGGAGTTCCAGAAATTCCTCAAACCTGACGACCATCCCGAATATTTGATATACTTAAAGATCTTGTTTTTATAGACGAGGAGCCACGCTCATATATCATTGGCCGCTATGGGTTGCCTAGAGGCCTGAACTCATTTCTTTGTGTCGTGGCACGGGCCTTTATTCAATTCAATGTTATAATGGGAGTTTGCACGTAGCCACATAGCTTCGCACAATATGTATGAAGTAGTGAGCCATAGCAGTGCGCCAGGCAGTGTTCCAACATTTCAAATAAACTGTGTTCCAACAGCATAAACAATAATCAAATACGTCAAACGAGGGCTGTTCTCTTTCCGCTGAGACTAGTAAGTAAAACACAGTGTAATTAATTGAAAACCATTCTCGAAAACAATTTTTCCAATCTTCGGGCCGCAGATTGTTTATTTAATTTATAAACACATCAACCGCTTCTTTGGCCGATGTAAAACGTATACACCGTAATTTATCTTTTACCCACGGAAATAAGAAGAAATTATCAGAAATTATCAGGTGCTAGGCGTGAACTATACGACGAATGACCCATTATTTCTATGTTTTGGGCATTCAAATACTCATTTGTTCGAGGAGCAGTGTGAGCCCGAACATTAACATGATGCAAGATAATCATTACCCTTGGACGTTTTTCACGAACCTTTTGCAGAACCAGCTGTAGTGTACCATTCTGAATTAACAGTACATCTATCCTCCAGTGCTACACTGGAAACATGCAGAATAATTTCAAAAAAAGTGGCGACCATCTTTTTGTTTCGGCTTTTTTCACGAACAACTTTTGTTGGAGCCGACTCATTCTCAAAGCCCTAAACTGACAAATGTTGCGTTTTTTTCGAGATCATAGCAGTATACCCATGTTTTATCACCTGTGATGATGTTGTACACCAAATTAGAGGATCCACGGTCAACGAGATCTAGTGGAGATCGGCACCATCTCACACGGTCCTCTTCTTGACCTGAAGTCAAGTTGTGGGGAATCCACCGATAGTAAAGCTAGGGACTTTCAAATGTTTGTGTAAAATAGTGTTAGTTGCTTTCACACCAATCTTTTTAAGTGGTTTGAATGGTTCTGATAGTAATATGCCGATCCTCCTTAATCATGTTCCGAATAGATCAATATTTTATTCTGTAACTGCAGTGATCGGCTTAGGAGCCCGAAAACAGTCATTTAAGGAAAGTAGACGACCGAGTTGAAATTCATTGTGCCAACGCTTTACGGTAGAGAAGGAACACAACTTATCACCAAGCACTCGATTGATCTCCTCAAAACATACTTTACGGTTTAAGCCACGCTTGAAATTGTAAAAAATCACAGCCCGATGATGATCTTTGTTCATTTCCATTACTTATTGGCGGAAGGATTACTTTAAACTTATGTAACTTACAAACAATGATGTATTGTCAAATACAATTGTCACTTGTAAACAACTTGTAAGCAACTAGATTGAAATGTCAAACAAAATTTGTTACGAAAATATCACCGCCTACTAGCTAGGCTCAGCGGAAAGAGAACAGCCCTCGTATAATCTTATAGTGCACTTGCATACGTACATGCGTGTCACAACACTCACCTACTATACGCATGCATACCTATTCAAAAGCGGCAATATTCCTTCCGTTATCTAACATACACAGAAGCGTATATAGCAACACCGAAGATTCGTTTGATTACTACATAAATCATATATGTTTACATTCAAATAAAAAACACATGCTTAATTGTTAATTGTCAACAATAAGTATTCAATAGTTATTTACATCTTTTTAAATACGGATAGATTAATAATATAAAATTGTTACTTATTTACATAAGGCAGATAAATATTTTCCTGTTATTAATGTAAACGAACATACCCACATACATTCCTTCCAGCAGCAGACATATATTTCTATATTGGGTTTCCAAATCGCATAAGTCAAATTTACTTATTTTATCTATTCAATGAGTTTAAGAGATTTAAATCTTTGCAGGTAACGTACATCGTTACACAGTCAAAAGGGAAACATATATCAGTTGACAAGGACACAGGATTATGTTCATAGGAGGACAGATTCAGTTGATGTCGAAACAGATTTCAGTTGATAGAAAAACTGGTTTAAGTTGATAGGAAATCAATATCAGTTGATAGGAAAACAAGTTTCATTTGATGGGGCCAAATTTTAGTTGATAAGGAAAGAGGCTCATGAAATATACTATGACAAGAATGAAGTATTTACAACAATGTTATTGTAATCGTTAATTAGTTGTTGTAAGTTGTTTTTGTGTGCTTGATATTTGAATGATTTCAGTCTCGCATTTCTAATTATAAATATCACGATTCGTTATATATTCAGTTGCTCTAGGACATCTTAGCTTACAAAGTCATCACCTCATAGACTTCTCATGCATTTAAGAAATGTAATCGGTAAAACTTACTTATCCGACCTTATGAAATTATCATATTGGAATAGAAATAAAAACGCAATATATGTAAATATATCTGCAATATTTGTTTGAAAAAACTTTATTAATATAATAAACTTAACTATACATCCACCTTTTCTCAGTTCTTTTTCAGTAGCAGAAATTTCCTTGTTATGAGTATACATATTAGCAACATCTTAAACTGCTGGAGTAATTCAAAACGTTCAACCAATTCGTTAACATCATTCTAGTAGATGATCCGCGATCGTTCAGCAGTAAACTACAGAATCAAAAAAGCTAGATATTTGCGAACGGTGTGTTTCTGTATTTGTTTAAATCAATGCTCTCTTCTGACAACATTGTTCGTTTCAAATTAGTTTTTTAATTCTCACACTCTTCAACGTTGTATCTGGAAGGGAGATGGTGGATAGTGGTTGACCTGTTACACCTACGAAATCAATATATACTTTCATAGTATCTTTGACTACTGCTGAATAGGCTGATTGTTATCATTTATTATTTAATAATTATTATTAAATTATCATGTAATAAGGGTGTTCAAGATATTAGATTAACATGTTAAAGTAGTAAAGTTGTAGATTTATAAACCACTTTATCTGTGAGCGACCATATAATGGTATATCGTATTCTGTTAAAGTATACAACGCCCCACATGTCAGTCTTGGGTGCCAGTTCTCTAACCTTGTGGAAGATTCCCACTCGGGATGCTGCTAATGGGGAGTCGTAGCGACTGTCACCGATGGCGCAAACAAATATCTTAATAATTAAAGAAGATGGCCCTCTGAAATATATATCATAGGGCGACAGCTCAGTTTATCGTGAGGCCGCACGCTGCAACTAATATTCTTGTTCTTCCAGTACTCAGTGGCTTACTGAATGCACAGGTAGCTGCGAGTCTTTTAAGATGTCCAAGTTTCGTGTTCTTGTGACCAGCTGAAATAAACTTTATGCTAATGAGTGAAACAAAATTATTGATTTAACACCCGTCTATTGTTCTTGATAGACAAAATAAAGACATAAATAGAGAAAGTGAATATTAGCGCACAAATTAATGTCAATGGATGTATATCAAATTAAACCTAGAAGTAATAATGGCGGTTAGTTAAACAAAAAAAGCGATATAGCCAAGCCGTTTATATAATACAGTACAAATGCATAATAAAATAATAAATGTATTACGCGAAAAGTAATTATTAAAAGCAATGCATATAAAGCCATTCAGAAGTGCGATGATAAAATAATAAAATAACAAAAACTGGAAAACGTGTACAAGGAGTAATATTACAAAGGGGAAGCAGTTCAAGCATACAATATGAATAATCGGGAAGTTAGCTATCTTAGGAAAGTACTATAAGCGCGTATCGCTGTGTTATGCATTAGCGTTACTGTGGGCGTTTGTTTACAACTAACCTTGAGCTGGCTAGAAGCATACATTTTAGTACGCTCCGATGGAAAACACATGGAAAAGTACTACTGAAACATGATATAATATTCGACACTGGCATTATTGTTGTCAAGCGACAACAACTGACTGTGAATAGCACTATCAAGAAGTATACACTCTAATAGGCCATGGAAAGAAAAGGTTAGTACCATTAAGACGCGTAACACCGTGATCAGCGCTGATGTTACTATCGTCAAGCGACTATAACTGATTGTGAACAGCACTAACCAGAAGTATGCACTCTACTTATATGGGGATATATTAAAGCAACAGGTAGCTGGAAGAAATAGAGCTATTCAGTATACATGCACACTATAAATCCGAATATGGTGTTGTATATCAAATCTCTCCTCAAATATGTTAATATATCGGCGACTGCCGCTTGCTGTCACTCTGCCTGTTGTCTCGCTGTGACTGGCTTGGCTGCTCTGCTGCTAGCTGTTGCGGGTGGACAGCTGCCTTCAAGTTCGTAAATTAACAAAATAATTCTTTAGAAATTTTTGCTATTTATGGATGGGAGCCTTTGGTTAAATTCGTTCGGTGGTACGGGTCTATGTGTAGTCATTACATGTTACTTTATCACGTGACAAGGCCTCTGTACACAATACTATGTAAATCTCGATATAATCCCTATCTTATTTGACGTTGTAACACACAATTTTCCTCTAAGCGATTTTGCCACTGATTACAATAAAACGCAGCAGACCATAGGGTGGCTGCAACAGCGAGCTACAGTAATGCGGTGTGTGATAGCGTAACAGTGAATGGCGCCAGATAATTCAGTACTTCCACACGATCACGCATCTATTGTGCGTAAGTCGTCATACATATTAAAATACATAGTTATACAGGCCAGTAAAACAAGCGACGGCTATCTATCTCTGCGGCATGTAATATATATGTTCAATTTTATTGCCCTGCTTTCAGGCATAAACGAGGTTTTTTTTAATATTTATAAGAATAAATTCTTTTTTAATAATGAAAATATAATATTTTATTAAATTGTATAAATAGAATTAATACTGCACCCTTCAAAACACATGCACAATGCACAACACGTTCATATGATATAGCAGAATTAATATTTATTTACTTATAGTTAATCATTATTTCAGGGTTCCCAAATCTACCAATTAATTGATTTAAATTAATTCTCGTAACAATTCTTTGTTACAATCTTACTTTTTTATCTTGCAGTAAACTTAACTATTTGTTTTCTTTTTATTCAATTGACATATTTATTTAATTATTATTTTTCTTTTCTACTTATAAAAAACCAATTCAACTATTAAATGAAGAAAACCTCTATATTTTACTGTGTTTGACATTCGAAGAGATTGACAGGTTATTGTTTACAACAATAACATGATACGAGAGTCATTTAGCAAGCGTTGGCGTCCGTTGTATACCTGACTTGCATACCTGTGTTATTTCTATAAACTTCACTTACAATATTGTAAATTCGAAAGTTTTACGATAGTACAAATATGAGGCTTCCGCATGCTGAACACAAGATCGTGAGTACCCTTGTTAAGTCTCCAATTACAGCAGATATCACAAGAAAGCCATTAGAATAAAGTATACTTGTTATAGTTTACACATGATAATAGCACGTCACTTATTTATATCAATCCAAAGATAGAATATCAGAAACGCTCGAATGACTATCATCAGAATAATTTGGATGTTAGTGTATATATTTCATCACATACCATATATACTATAAAACGTTAATAATCATAATAAAAGGGATATAAAACTGGTAATTTAAATGTACACACTTTATTCAAAACCGTTTGGACGGCAGTAAGATAATTCGATTACACTGAACCTGAAACCATCTCTCTTAGGTAATGCTTTAGCTGACTGAAGTAAGGCCGTTAATATTATTGATTCACTTCCACTGAACCTCAAGCCACTTGCCTCAAAACTGGTCTCAATTATCGTACCTAAGGCGCCTTAGCAGAATCATAATACATAATAGTGGCTTGGGCACCCACGAGTAGGACTCAGAATACGATATTATGTAGGCGTAATTAGAACGGACTCCCACAGTTGAGCGAAACGTGTCCATAAGAAGTCTTCGCCAATTACCCTTAAAATTACGATAGCATCTAATCATCGTTATTTCCTTTAAAGAACGCGTAAAAAATTTTTCTTTTCTATGTCGTCTACTCCCGATTATTTTTTTTTCAAAACCCGTCGTAAAAACTATTCCGTGCTAGTGGATTAAAATTGTTCCATCATAAACTTTATATCGAAAGTATTATATATTACTTGATTAAGTTTAGTATAAATATAGTTTATACTTCCTTATAAGTTATTGGTTATATGTATACATACATAAATGTGGACGTAAACTAATTAAAATTTGTGCTAAATGAACAATAATCACGCCATGTATTCATAAGCGTACGGGCAATTTCTCGAGTTTTAATAGCTTTTTATCAGTCGAACAAGACATTTAATTCTCGTTAAGTGGCTGGAAATGTAGTAGGTGCGAGCAAGCCGCGAAAACTAAATTATGATTAAATGAACAATATGTTGGCGCTCGGGTTTTCATTATATTCGCACAGATCTACTCCCCGCGCCCCCTTCTCCCCCATTACTCTCTGTACGTTTTAAATATGAAACACATACAACCATACAAGTTTTAAACACATACAAGAATAAAAAACTTATTACGATTAGTTATGAAGATTATGTACTTGCAGTAATTGATTGTATGTAATTAATGTATCAGTGTTTTCCAGAAGGATTATCTATATTAAGATGTTATTAATAAAATGTTCATTCTTCAAAAAATCATCGAACAATTAATGGTAAATAAAACTTTGTTACATTAGTTGATAGAACTACAAATTGCCCTTCTTTATAAAATACAAGAATATTAATATCAGAATTAATACCAACATATTAGCAACAATATTTCTAAATTAAATAATTCAAATTATATTGAGGTATAGAAATTAACCAATAAGAATAGAACAGCGTCGTTATTAGCAGTCATTCAGCAATCTTGGGAAGCCATGTTCGGTGTGGTGTTATTAAGAAAAAATGAGAAGGGAATACTTCTTGTAGCCGGTTGCGGTAGAAGTTCAAAATATAGACCTTTGAAGTTCTGGAAATACCTGAGATAAGGAGAGCTGGTACCGAGAATAACACTTTCGTCGACAATTAATTTGCTTGCTGTTAACGTGTGACGGACTCTTGCTCACGACGCTGCTAACGGAGAGTCCTATCGCCTGCCACAGATGGCGCAAACAAACATCATAATTCTTACAGAAAATAATAGCCTTTGGAATTATTCTCGGGTGCCAAGTCAGTTTAAGGTCAGACCGTACGTTGGATCTTGCTGCTCCTCCGATCCTCAATGGCTTACTCAGGGCACGAGTAGCTTCGATTCGAATAAGTAATGCTGTGGTTCTTGTGGGCAGCTGAAAAAGATTCTAATTGATACGTAATTAAACAGCATTTATGATTTAACAAAATAACGTCTATTGGTCTTCTAGATAATATAAACAAAGAAAGAAATATATATGCACAAGTAAATGTCAATAATATACAAATGAATAAATTTCTGTCTATTTAATAGAAAATACGTTTTATTTACCAGTGACAGAAAAAATATTATTTGCTTATACATTTAATCCATTCAGGTACAGGTTGAATAATATTTCTTATTTATTTATTATGACGGATTATGTAATTTAAGGATCCTTTTAACTTCTCAGCAACATGCTTTGTTACAAACGCTGTTGATGATATAGAAACTCATCGTTGCATATTTCTGTGTCGATTTGCGCCAGATTTCATTTAAGTTGCTTTTAGAAACTATTTGGATCATTGCGTTGAATATTATTTTGGACATTTTGAATAACGTCTGAATTGAAATTAAGAGACCAAAATTTAGCTTAGGAAATTTATCGTTATATATACCAGAAGGCTATGAGACATATGACAGACATCCGTGTTTATCTCAGGGGTGTTTATCTCGGGGAATATTTTGTAGTGGGGGAGATAATTTTGGGAGGTATTTGAATTTTGTATGTATGAGTGGGAGTTTTACAGCCTCTGCTGTCTCCCGAATTTCAATCGCCATCTCTTCCTATCTCTCCAGGTATCTTCATCTCTTGGTCTATCCTTCATTATTTCCATAAGCCCATTTAGCCATGACTTTGCAGGTCTTTCTCGTTTCCTTCTATTCCTTATGTTATGCTCTAGAGCTCTTCTGGGCCACCTGCCTTCTTCCATCCGACTCACATGTCCGTACCATATCAACTGCCTAATTTCTATTCTTTCCGACGTTTTCTGTCGGTTCTTCGTCTGATTTAAGTATTAGGTATATGTTCTGTTCTTGATATGCGACATGCTCTTCTCAGGTAGTCCATTTCTACAGTGTCCACTTTTCTCTTTCCCTTCTCACTCATTTGCCAACTTCCCGCTCCATTTGTAAGGATAGGCGGCTCTACAATTACTTTGTAGATTGTCATCTTGTTTTCACTGTTGTTCTGTAAGATCAAAGTATTGAAATCAGAATTTGTACACTCTTCCGACCTTGTTGCACTCTGCATTCGATATATCGTTCTGTTATTCCTTTACTAGAGATGATACTTCCTAAATATTTGTATTCGTAGCATCCTTCTATTTGTCTTATTTCTTTATTTCCAAGTCTGAGTCTTCGTCTTTGGTTCTTACATACATGTATTCCGTATTTGTCATGTTTATGCTCATCCCCCATTTTTGGTACTTATCTCTGAGTTTCCTGAGCACATAATCTACATCTTCTTCGCAGCTTGCAGTTATCATCTGATCATCGGCGAAGAACAGCGTTGTCAAATCGTGGTCATTAATCTTCAGTCCCATTCCCGCGCAGTTCTGTCTCGATTTATGCTACTTGGATATATATTTTTAACAAGGTAGGAGAAAAAAAAACATCCTTGTTTCAGACCATTCTTAGAGTGAATATCTTCGAGACACTTTTCCCTATTTTAAATGTGCTATGAGGACTTTTGTAGATTTTAAGCAGTGGTCTTACATATGTTTTACTAAGGTTCATCTTCGTCAGAACATTGAACATCCGTTTCAAGAGGACTGTATCGTAAGCCTTCTCCAGATCTATGAATACTAGATGCGTAGCGACGTTTCGAGCTGCTAGTTTTTCAATTACTCGTTGAAGAGTGAATGTATTGTCCATACATGATCTTGCTGCCCTAAATCCACTCTGTACTTCAATTGTGTTATACTCCTCTTCTATTCTTCTTTACAATATGCGACCATACAACCGTCCCAGCGAGCTAGTCACACTAGTTCCTCTATGAATTCCGAAATTCCTTTCTGTCTCCCTTCTTATATATGGGCCTAATGTAGGCCAAATTTCAGTCTTCTGTTATATTTTGCCCCTCCACCAAGCATTTATTGAAAATGTCTACTAGGGCTTCCGGAAGAGCGTCTGGTCCGTGTTTTATCAGCTCATAGGGAATGTGTCCAGGTCCCGAGGCTTTTCCATTTTTCATTTGTGTTAACTCTTTTCTCAATTCTTCTTTATTTATTCTATGGATCTCTGTATTTTCTTCCATTTTGATGTTGTCTATCCCTCCTAAAAATTCATGCCTATTTTCTGTTAATAGCGATTTGTAGTACACCTCCCATTTTTATTCTGAATTAAATTTATGTTTCCACCATCTTTTCTTTCTTTCCTAAGACTTCTTATAAATTTTCAGGCATGCGCCATTTCGTACCACCTAAGCATCTGTCCACATTGTCGCATTTTCCTCACAGATCTCATATTTCCTCATGCCCACTTCTTTCTTCACTACTCTCTTGAGTTTGTTATAAATTTTGCGGTCCTATAAATCTTTCGTGCTTAGCCATGTTTTGTAGGCGCTCTTCTTGTTGTGTATTAATTTGTCTATTTCTCAGTCTACCATTCTGGATGCTTTCTTTTGCTTCCTTCCTGGTATCCCAACGCTTCTTTGGCCGCTTGGTGGACGCATTATTTTGATATTCTTCTTCAGCAGTTTCTCTCCGGTTTAAGTTGGCAAATTTTGAAGCTAGTCTTAATTTGTAAAGAAACTGTACCGATTATTTTTTTAGGCTACAGCTATTATATTTTGTAGTTATAAATGCTGATTCGTCCTCATTTTGGACCTTATTCTGACTTCTTGTTTATCTGTGGGGTACAATTATTTTTGCGACCAACATATAATGATCAGATCTAGATTCATTATTTTTAGCTGTAAGGTTTCACATAGATGAATAAGTCGCTCCCCGTTGTTGTTTACTTTTTCGTCGCCATATTTTCTCACGACCCTGTCTTTTAGTTTTTGCCTACCCTGGCATTAAAATCCATTATTAGGCGTATTCCTTTCAAGTGGCTTACATGGGTCAACACGTCGCTTAATCTATCATAAAATTCTTCTTTAATGTATGACTCTGCGACGTCACTATGGGCATATACTCCTATTATCATTATCGTTTCTCCATGTACCTCTATGTCCATCGTAATAAACTGTGCATCTATCTCTTCCCAACTCTTAATATTCTTCTTGAACTTCTTATGTATGGCAATAGACACACCTCTTCTTGCCCTCACTGTATTCTGTACCCGATTGTAAAAATGTATATAATCGTCCCTTATTTGATTACCTTTCCCTTTTTTTTTGTTTCGGTAAGGACATAAATGTCTATTCTTTGTCGCTGTAGTTCCTGAAATACTTCAGTTTCTTTAGATCCCAGACCTTACACATTCCCAGACCTTGTACGTTCCATGTAGCCAGTCTCATAATCCTTTTGCGTGTTAGTCCTCGTCGTTTGTTTCCGTCCGTTTTCTGAGTTTATTTTTCAAAAATTTTAGTGAGATAATTTTTTTTTCAGAAGATGTGCTAGCGCTTCGTTCCAACTCCCAGAGTTGGAGGAGCAGGATTGTTATTCGACCTTTTCTAGTCTAGTCTGTTTTAGTCCGCGGTTCGTATTTTATTTCCCACATACCCTGCCGACATAGTCGCTGTGAGCGATCCCGAATCCGTCACCTGGGGACGCGTCCGATGGGAGACAGACAACTCCGCACGGAATGTGGATTTTAAGTAGCTATAAATTAAGAAGGGCGCCCGAGTTTATTTTAATTGTTAGTTGACTGAGAGAAGCGCTAAATTAAATAGTTTGTTAAAGGCTACTAAGTTTTGATAATTGCGTTTAGACTCAAAGCATTTAAGAGTACAGTCATTCAAGGTGATAAACTATCATATTGTTTTAAACAAATTTGGTGTTGAAAATTTTCTTTTTGGAGATATATTTAACATTTTGGCATTTGGTCTTGTAATTACCCTAATTGAGGCATATAGAGAGCGAAGATATTTGTGAAGTGGGATAAGTTATATGGTTGTACTTATAGCAGTGTTCGCTCTAGTACAAATGTCATGGTAACAATACTGCTATATATACAATATATATATATATACAAT